>WNWK01004922.1:65203-97703 GCA_009830355.1 Cherax destructor
CCCTGAATCTGCACTCTCTAGAAAGGCGTAGAATTAGGGGGGATATGATTGAGGTGTACAAATGGAAAACAGGAATAAACAAAGGGGATGTAAATAGCGTGCTGAAAATATCCAGCCAAGACAGGACTCGCAGCAATGGTTTCAAGTTGGAAAAGTTCAGATTCAGGAAGGATATAGGAAAGCACTGGTTTGGTAATAGAGTTGTGGATGAGTGGAACAAACTCCCGAGTACCGTCATAAATGCTAAGACGTTGTGTAGTTTTAAAAATAGGTTAGATAAATACATGGGTGGGTGTGGATGGGTGTGAGTTTGGACCTGACTAGCTTGTACTACCAGGTCAGTAGCTGTACTAATTCCTTAAGTGGAAGTGACCTGACCAGGTGGTCGGCTGACAAGGTGGTCGGCTAGACAATTATATGAGTGGGTGCGGTTGGGTGTGAATTGGTCCTGACTAGCTTGTGCTAGGTCAGATGCAGTGCTCCTTCCTTAAGTGAATGTAACCTGACCTGGCCGGGTCGGGGCATTGGCTTAAGCCGTTGGAGATTTGGACCTGCCTCGCATGGGCCAGTAGGCCTGCTGCAGTGTTCCTTCTTTCTTATGTTCTTATGTTCTTATGAAACCGGCAGGCTGGACTTGAGTCCTGGAGATGGGAAGTACAGTGTCTGCACTCTGAAGGAGGGGTGTTAATGTTGCAGTTTTATAACTGTAGTGTAAAGCACCCCTCTGGCAAGACAGTGATGGAGTGAATGATGATGAAAGTTTTTCTTTTTCGGGCCACCCTGCCTTGGTGGGAATCGGCCGATGTGTTAATAAAAATAAAAAATAAAAATATAACGAGTTTTGAGTTATATACGCCCTCGAGTTAGATATGTTGTGAGAGAGTATGGGAGTGAACTGGAGAGTTAAAAAGAGACAGAGGCAGTCCAGGTGCACCTCACTCCTACACACCACACACTCGACCACAGCAGTGAGGAAGTGGTAAGCATGTGTAAAGAATATTGTCTTAGATACAATGTGAGAGATGGGTGTGAATAGGACAGTAAGAATGAGAGAGAGAGAGCCCAGCTGCTGCCCACCCTTATACATATGTACTGTACTCTGTATTGTGACTGTTTTATTTAATAAACGTGTATACAGTGGACCCCCGCCTAATGAGCAAAATTCATTCCAGAAGCCTGCTCAAGTGCCATTACCGAACGAATTTACTTCCTTAAGAAATAATGTCACGTAGGTTAGTCTATTTCAGACCCCCAAAAATACACTTCCACAAGCACTTACAATATTATACTTACATAATTGTACGATTTCCGGGGTGCTCGTTAGGCGGGGGTCCACTGTACATTAATTAAGCAGTGTCTAGTAGTACTACGTATATACTATATACAAGTGCCGTCACGCTAATGTGAGGTGCGGTCTTTGTTATGATGTGATTGTGAGGTGTAGTCTTGCCCCTTTATAAGCCTTCTTGTTGATGTTTTGTGCTTTATAGTTCCTTGATAATGTGAGTAGTCACGAAAGCGCTTGGAATTTCTCTATTTTTTCATAGTGGTTATTTTGCATATTGTGATATCACCTGTTTATTGTGATCTTATTGCATTGTAATAATAATAATAATAATAATAATAATAATAATAATAATAATAATAATAATAATAATAATAATAATAATAATAATAATAATACGTATAATAATAACAGTACGTACGTATAATAATAATAATATTTTTTTATTAACACATCGGCCGTTTCCCACCAAGGCAAGTGGCCCAACAAAGAAAAACTTTCATCATCATTCACTCCATCACTGTCTTGCCAGAGGCGTGCTTACACTACAGCTACAAAACTGCAACATTAACACCCCTCCTTCAGAGTGCCGGCACTGTACTTCCCATCTCCAGGAATCAAGTCCAGCCTGCCGGTTTCCCTGAAACCCTTCATAAATGTTACGTTGCCTACACTCCAACAGCACGTCAAGTTCTAAAAACCATTTGTCTCCATTCGCTCCTATCTAACACTATACAGTTAACCCCCGAGTAACGAGCAAAATTCATTCCAGAAGCCTGCTCAAGTGCCATTACCAAATGAATTTACTCCCTTAACCCTTTTGGGGTTATGGTCGTACAAGTACGTTTTAAGCACTGTGGTTATTGACGTACTAGTACGCCTAAATTCTAGTGCCCTCAAATCAAGCAGAAACAGGATGTTAGGCCTAGATGTGATAGAATGGGTCTGTGCGGTCAGTGTGAGCAGTATAAAAAAATTCCTGCACCACACAGTGCATAATGAGGAAAATAAAACTCTGACCGTGTTTTTTGTTTAAAACAGCGACTTTGCAGTCTATTTTCGTATGGTATTTATGCTTGTATTCTCGTTTTCTTAGTCTCATTTATTAGAATAGATGATATATTACAGAAATGGAGATAATTTTGACTAGTTTCACTATGACAAGTACCTTGAAACTGAGCGCAAAGTAGCAAAAATGTTCAATTTTGGCCGATGTTCAGGAGTAAACAAATCACACCATGCGTCCAATACACATCAACTGGAGAGTCTAATATTCTTGCACAAGTGCGCTGATATTATTTATACCATTTTTACAGTGATGCAGTTGTATACATAACAGTAAATCTTCTATTTTTTGTGAGAATAAAAATTCAAAATGGAAAGCAAAAGTAATGTAAGAGGGGCCTGGAGACGTGACTAATGAACAGAGAAGATGTTATTTTAGTGCCAGGAATGTCTGCCTTGTTTATTATGGACCCTATTTTGAAATTAACATCGTTTGAAAATTGTGTGAAATTGGCCAAATTGCCATTTTCTGACCACTATTTTGGGTAGTTGAAATTGGTAAATAGGTGGTTTCTTGTACTTAATCGATAGAAGAAATGGAGTTCTAGCGAAATAGCTATAATTTTAGTAGACTGAAACATTGGAATGTGCCAAAAATAGGGCTCAAATTGGGCGAAATCGCCGATGCGTAAGTGTCATGGCTACCGCTAAATTCGTGAAAGCATAATTCCGTTAGTTTTCGATCAAATTTCATAATTTTTGTGGCGTTATGATCGGAAAAAGATTCTCTATCATTCCATAAGAATTTTTTTTTTTTTTTTTTAAATTCGTGGACCCTGAGAACGAGTTTCAGAGAGACCCCTTGGACCCCCAAAGGGTTAAGAAATAATGTCAAGTAGGTTAGTCCATTTCAGACCCCCAGAAATACACTTACAAAAGCACTTACAATATTATACTTACATAACTGTACGATTTCCGGGGTGCTCGTTACTCGGGGTCCACTGTATAATAATAATTATAATAATAGACGGCTTTGAAAGGCTGTCACTAGATGGCAGTGAATACCACAACAATGCGGGAGCGGTTGTGGCCGCCTCCACTTGTCACATAATGACATACAGTCTCTCCTCATTTAACAACGGAGATAGAGGCCTAAGACCCCATCGGTAAACGATTTCATCGCTAATCGAGGAATGACCCCTTACTGACACTTCAAAAGTATCACCACCCCTCCCTCTCCCCACCTTCTCCCTCTCTCTGTATAGCCCAAAGCACCACACACCCTCCGTACGATAATATTACTTTAAAAAATGCTCAGTATTTTTTTCCTATAAGATAATCTCAATTTGTACTATTATAACATTGTAATATTACCACCTACTCACCATAAACTAAATATGCATTCTGTAAATTACTTTAAAAAAATACTCAATGTCATTTTCCCAAAAATAATTTCAGTTTTTACTAAACCCTTGCTGCAATGTAGTGTCACCATATTATAATTTGCCAAATGAAATATCATCATATTGTAATCTGCCCAATGTTTAAGCAAATCAAATTCCCATCAATCTATCAAATATTATGTACATAGTCCATAAGTTTTTAGATTAAGCTGCCCGTTATGCCCTGGCATGTCAGTGGCTCTCCTTGCACTTCTATGTAAATCTCTATGTAAAATTGCAATGAAATAAAAATTATTATTATTATTATTATTATTATTATTATTATTATTATATATGTCAGTTTTTATTAATTTGGGCTTCTTTATCATGTCTGTCTGTCTGCCTGACTGAATGACACACTGACTTGACTGAATCAATGACTGACTGACACACTGACTTGACTGAATGACTTACTGACTTGACTGAATGACTTACTGACTTGACTGAATGATTTACTGACTTGACTGAATGACTTGACTGAATGACTTACTGACTTGACTGAATGACTTACTGACTTGACTGAATGACTTACTGACTTGACTGAATGACTTACTGACTTGACTGTATGACTTACTGACTTGACTGAATGACTGAATGACTTGACTGAATGACTGAATGACTTGACTGAATGACTGAATGACTTGACTGAATGACTTGACTGAATGACTTACTGACTTGACTGAATGACTTGACTGAATGACTTACTGACTTGACTGAATGACTTGACTGAATGACTTACTGACTTGACTGAATGACTTACTGACTTGATGGAATGACTTACTGACTTGATGGAATGACTTACTGACTTGACTGAATGACTTACTGACTTGACTGAATGACTTACTGACTTGACTTACTGACTTGACTGAATGACTTACTGACTTGACTGAATGACTTACTGACTTGACTGAATGACTTACTGACTTGACTGAATGACTTACTGACTTGACTGAATGACTTACTGACTTGACTGAATGACTTACTGACTTGACTGGATGACACACTGACTTGACTGACTGACACACTGACTTGACTGAATAACTTACTGTGACTTGACTGAATAACTTACTTGACTGAATAACTTACTTGACTGAATAACTTACTGACTTGACTGACTAACTGAAAAAGAGTGTATGTTTAGCATATAGCATTTCTGTAATGGTCGTGGTCACTTTTTTTATGGTGTTGTGACAAGTATCAGATAACTGATGACAGCCAGTGACATTTGATAAATTTAATTTGTGGGAGATCCATCATAGCTCTGAGTTGTTGGTAAACGAGTACGTCGTTAAGTGAGGAGAGACTGTATTTTATTCACTCTAGAGTATATATATCAGGTTTCCATGTTATTTATATTGTTTATTATGTCATATTAGATGAATTGTGATAGATAAATAAGCCTTATAGATGATATTAGCGAAATATTGAAGTACATAGATATTTTGTCCTGTCTCTTAAACTCGCCGCCTCCGCCACCACTAGCCACACACGTAATAACATATTTTATTCATTCTAGAGTAAATATCAGGTTTCTATGTTATTTATATTGTTTATGTCATATTAGATGAATTGTGATAAATAAGGCGTAAAGATGATATTAGCGAAATATTGAAGTACAGTGGTCCCTCGGTTTTCACCGAAAATTCGTTCCAGAATGCTGCTCAAGTGCCATTACCGAACGAATTTACTTCCTTAAGAAATAATGTCACGTAGGTTAGTCTATTTCAGACCCCCAAAAATACACTTGCAACAGCACTTACGAAAATACACTTACATAAATGTTCGAGTTTGGAGATGCACGAAAACCGAGGGACCACTGTATATTGTCGTGCCTCCTGAGAGCCAGAATGAATTAATTGCATTTCAATTAATTTAAATGAGGAAAACTGACTCTACAAACGAGCAAATCGAGATGTGGGAAACCGGCTAGCCGGACTTAAGTCCTGGAGGTGGGAAGTACAGTGCCTGTACTCTGAAATGTAGTATCTGCACACCTTTGACAAGACAGCAATGGAGTGAGTGATGATAGTCCTGTACTAAATAATCGTTCGTGGAACTTTGGTTTTTGTTTTTAATTGGTTCCAGAGAGTCGGACGAAACCAAATTTGACGAAAAGTAAAGCAATATTTCCCATAAGAAATAATGTAAATCCAATTAACCAATTCCAGACACCCAAAACTATTACCAAAAAATACATTTTATAGAGAATAAATATAGTTTTACATACAGAAAACAATGAGAAATAAATATAAATATTCTTCTTTCAACACGTCGGCCATTTCCCACCGAGGCAGGGTGGCCCAAAAGGAAAAACAAAAGTTTCTCCTTTTACATTTAGTAATATATACAGGAGAAGGGGTTACTAGCCCCTTGCTCCCGGCATTTTAGTCGCCTCTTACGACACACATGGCTTACAGAGGAAGAATTCTGTTCCACTTCCCCATGGAGATAAGAGGAAACAAGAACAAGAACTAGTAAGAAAATAGATAAAAACCCAGAGGGGTGTGTATATGTATATGCTTGTACATGAATGTGTAGTGTGACCTAAGTGTAAGTAGAAGTAACAAGACATACCTGAAATCTTGCATGTTTATGAGACAGAAAAAAGACACCAGCAATCCTACCATCATGTAAAACAATTACAGGCTTTCGTTTTACACTCACTTGGCAGGACAGTAGTACCTCCCTGGGCGGTTGCTGTCTACCAACCTACTACCTAGAATAAATATAAATGACTAGTTTTAATGGATAAATTAACATTTAAATCACTATTACAGTGGACCCCCGAGTATCGTAATTAATCCGTTCCAGGAGCTATTACTTAACACGAAGTTTACGAAATTTGAACCCTTATTTCCCATAAGAAATAATGTAAATACAATTAATCCGTTCCACAAAAAAATATTCACATACAAAATAATTAAAAATAATATATATATACATTTACTTACCTTTATTGAAGAGTTGCAGGCATCTGGAAGATAGAGTAATGAGTAATGAAGGTCCTGTTGGGCATTTTCTTCCAAAATAGGCCTGTTTCATCACAATTAAACACTTGTTGGGGAGGAATTCTTCAGCCTCTATGAAGGGAAATCCCCACTCCCTACATGCCTGCTACACTCCCTGCATGCCTGCTACACTCCCTGCATGAATGCTACACTCCCTGCATGCCTGCTAAACTCCCTGCATGAATGCTAAACTCCCTGCATGAATGCTAAACTCCCTGCATCAATGCTAAACTCCCTGCATCAATGCTAAACTAACTGCATCAATGCTAAACTCCCTGCATGAATGCTAAAGTCCCTGCATGAATGCTAAACTCCCTGCATCAATGCTACACTCCCTTCATCAATGCTACACTCCCTGCATGCCTGCTAAACTCCCTGCATGAATGCTACACTCCCTGCATGCCTGCTAATCTCCCTGCATGAATGCTAAACTCCCTGCATGAATGCTAAACTCCCTGCATCAATGCTAAACTCCCTGCATCAATGCTAAACTCCCTGCATCAATGCTACACTCCCTGCATGCCTGCTACACTCCCTGCATGAATGCTACACTCCCTGCATGCCTGTTACACTCCCTGCATGAATGCTACACTCCCTGCATGCCTGCTAAACTCCCTGCATGAATGCTAAACTCCCTGCATGAATGCTAAAATCCCTGCATCAATGCTACACTCCCTGCATGCCTGCTAAACTCCCTGCATGCCTGCTAAACTCCCTGCATGAATGCTACACTCCCTGCATGAATGCTAAACTCCCTGCATGAATGCTAAACTCCCTGCATGAATGCTAAACTCCCTGCATGAATGCTAAACTCCCTGCATGAATGCTAAACACCCTGCATCAATGCTACACTCCCTGCATCAATGCTACACTCCCTGCATCAATGCTACACTCCCTGCATCAATGCTACACTCCCTGCATCAATGCTAAACTCCTTGCATCAATGTTAAACTCCCTGCATCAATGCTAAACTCCCTGCATCAATGCTAAACTCCCTGCATCAATGCTAAACTCCCTGCATCAATGCTAAACTCCCTGCATCAATGCTAAACTCCCTGCATCAATGCTAAACTCCCTGCATCAATGCTAAACTCCCTGCATCAATGCTACACTCCCTGCATGCCTGCTAAACACACTGCATGAATGCTAAACTCCCTGCATGAATGCTACACTCGCTGCATGCCTGCTAAACTCCCTGCATGCCTGCTAAACTCCCTCCATGAATACTAAACTCCCTGCATGAATGCTACACTCCTGCATGCCTACTAAACTCCCTGCATGCCTGCTACACTCACTGCATGAATGCTACACTCACTGCATGAATGCTACCACAGGGGTGCCACTAGGAAGCTTCTTTGGACCCTTGGTGACTTATTTCACAGTGACAGTCACTTAACCACCAAAAAAGACACCAAATGTATTGTGAATGTTTGAAAGAGCGCGCTGGGTAATGTTCTCTCAATGGTAAACAACGCTTCACTGGCGGGCATCCTGCGTCCTGCGCAGGCGCGGAGCAGGCGGACAGGTCTAATACGTTACGAAACACGAGCCTGTTTACGATTCTCGAAATCGAAAAAAGCTTACGAAACACGATTTTTACGAAATAAGAACCTTACGAAACTCGGGGGTCCACTGTACATACCTTTATTGAAGACTCTTGTTTGCGTATGGAAGACGGCGAAGGGGAATCCCCTTCCATAAGGATTTTAGGTATCAAGTCTCTATCTGGGGTTACTTCCCTTCTTTGTCTTTCACTGTACTTCCCCAAAGCCACAATAGATTCCACAACAGGCATAGGGTTGTCAGGTGTGTGTGGGGAAGTACCCTGGCTGGTGTGTGGGGAAGTGCCCTGGCTGGTGTGTGGGGAAGTGCCCTGGCTGGTGTGTGTGGGGAAATGCCCTGGCTGGTGTGTGTGGTGAAGTGCCCTGGCTGGTGTGTGTGTGGGGAAGTGCCCTGGCTGGTGTGTGTGGGGAAGTACCCTGGCTGGTGTGTGTGGGGAAGTACCCTGGCTGGTGTGTGTGGGGAAGTACCCTGGCTGGTGTGGGGAAGTACCTGGCTGGTGTGTGGGGAAGTACCCTGGCTGGTGTGTGTGGGAAGTACCCTGGCTGGTGTGTGTGGGGAAGTACCCTGGCTGGTGTGTGTGGGGAAGTACCCTGGCTGGTGTGTGGGGAAGTACCCTGGCTGGTGTGTGTGGGGAAGTACCCTGGCTGCTGTGTGTGTGGGGAAGTACCCTGGCTGCTGTGTGTGGGGAAGTACCCTGGCTGCTGTGTTCTTTCTTGAATTTTATCGTGTTTCTTGCCTTCTTTATCAAAGTGCTGGCACTCGGAATTTTCTTTGGCCCTATGGTGGCTTATTTAACAGTCGCACTCAATAAACAAGCTCAAAAAACAATGGATTATTACGAAATGTTTTGTATGAATGCACAGAGTAATGTTTACTCCACGAGAAACAAAGCCAGACTGATGCTTTGTGTGGGCGCGGGCAGGCATGGGCAGGCGGACGCGTTCTGGACGGCCGACGAAAACTAAGGTGACAAACGAAAACCAGGGCAATATTTTGATGAAAAAAGTCGTCAAAAACCAAATTCGATGATAACCAGGGCAAACGAAAACCAAGGTTCCACTATATATGAAAATGTGTCTTATTACCATCGTAATCAGTAAGTCATACTCTTAATGTTATCACAAATGGAAGGAGGATCACATTCTATCATTAGAACCGGAAGAAAGAAGATCTAAGGACTAAATGAATTAAGACTAAGGTGAGTCAGGGTGACTCTTCTTCTAGAGGTAGGGGTAATTTGCTTTATGTATGTTGCAGCTTCAATGCTCAATTTCAAAATGAAGCCATATTATGATCATAATTAATGTATTTCAGGTTAAAAGTGAGTACAAAAAAACTTAAGGTATCACCTAAACAAAAATAGAAAAGATAATTAAGCTGTAAAGTTCTCCATGGGGAAGTGGAACAGAATTCTTCCTCTGTAAGCCATGCATGTTGTAAGAGGTGACTAAAATGCTGGGAGCAAGGGGATAGTAACCCCTTCTCCTGTATATATTACTAAATTTAAAAGGAGAAACTTTTGTTCTTCCTTTTGGGCCACCCTGCCTCAGTGGGATACAGCCGGTGCGTTGAAAGAAAAAGAAGAATTAAGCTGTAAAGTATCCCCCATAATGAGGATATATTACTTGTTCACATATTTAGGGAAAAATTACTAAAATAATATAATAAATTTAATAACAAACTTTAAAAAAAAACTCTAGGAGAAAATATTGAGAAAAAAATAGGTACTCACCTCCCCAGAATCATTAAACCATAATTCTGGATGTAAACGATCAGGATGGTTACGTTTTTTCTCAAGTTCTTTGGAGATTCTGTCCATTTCATTCTCATCCTCATCATCACTGCTTGAAGTACTGTCACTATCACTGCCATTGCTGCTACTACAGTTGCTATCACAATTTTCTGTTGTGCTGCAATCACCATCAAAATTTTGCTTCTTTTTGTGCTTATGCTTGTGTGCACATTCTTTTATTGTCTCTGACTGTACTTTATCACATCTGCTCTCACTATAAATATCTTCATTAGGATTCATGAATTTTTCATCTTCTTCACTTCTCTCCATACATACTTCAGAGTCACCACCACACTGTACACTGGTTTCTTTATCATCTTTGTCGCAGTTATTCTTATGTACTTCACTTTCTTCTTTAGTGTTATTAACTTCAATATTATGACCCATATTATCACCTGCTGCTTCAACTGCAGCCATTTCATCTGTACTACAATCACTTGTTATGTTGTTGCAACTATTTCTGCAAGCTAAACAAAATACATTACTTTTTAAATTAAGTGAAAAAAAATACAAGATAAAGCCCACATCACATGGAGAATAAAGTAATGATACAGATTTTCCTCTCATGATTTATCAGAAGATAGTTACCTGCAAAACACTTGGATATATCAGTTCATCTGATCAAAAGCTGTTTTTACTACATGGAACATACTGCCACAATAAGGTGAAATATTATCTAGCATAACTTGACCAAGAATTTGCCATCACCAAATTTTATACCTTGCTTCAGTGTGATGTCAACAACCAAGCCAGTTAGATTCAGACTCTTCAGCATCTCTGTGACTGGTTTTGAAGGTTCTTCTACCCTAGCAGTATGTAACCTCACATAGGCTGCAAAGCAGCCTATGTGAAGTAGATGATTCAGAGATGTAAAAGGCTTCCCTCTACCCACATTTTGGGGAATGGAGAAGTCCAATGCTTGGTCATCTCTAGATGGTAGATGGACATAATATAAAAGTGGTATCAGGAAGAGTGGGTTCCAAAGCCCAGCTGTCTGTTGTCAAGGACAATCAGGCAATATCTGAACAGAATGCAATGTTCTACGAACAATAAAAAAAAAAAACCTACTAGCAGATCATTTTGCTGTACAGATGAAAGACCCAAACCAAGACAATCAACCTCCAAGATTAGCTGCAAGAATTGTGTTGCAGCAATTTAAGGTAACATAAAAAAGAATGAGGTATATCTCCTCCTTCAATCACTGGTAACATAAATGGCTGTGGGACCAGACAACGTGAACCTAATGTGCTAACTAGCTAGCATTTCCTCTAATTCACAACTACAAACTTTTCCTACCCCAGGGCAATACCCCTCTCTATTGAAGAAAGAAAATGTACTCCCGATGCATTAAAGAGCTGAGCGATGACTAATAACTACAGACCAGTGACATTTCTGAAACTCACTGGTAATATTCTTTAGATAATACCATGACAAATGGCAACACTTTTTACTATGACTTGCTGCTATGTATCCTTAAGAACTGCATGGAACAATCACAGGTTATACACCAGCTAAACTCTATTATGGAACATTGTTCATCAAATGAGGAGTCATACATATTCCTGACTTCCCTCATCTCCATTCAACAGTAAGTCATATACAATCTAATTATGGGTTTCACCATAGTTTATGCTAATAACAGGGTGAACCTATGTAAGAACCTTTTGCAACTGTTCACACCCTAACCAGTAAAGGACAAATTGATCAACAACGTTCCATTTATCTTGGATGACCCTTTTTAGTGAGTACCAGGAACAAGATATGGGCTTCAATCTGTTAAGAAGTCATCCATCACTAGTTTCTTCCTGCCTGCCCCCAACAACACCACTGCCAAGCTATGTTCACTATCCATTTCTTTACTGCCACCAGGACACATTTACAGCCAATTTATTTACAATCTCTGTGCCATGTTTATTACCTGTTTCTTTATTACAAACATTTCCAGCACCAGGTCCTCCATCAAAGAAGTGATGAGCTGCATTGAAAAGTAATATAATGATACCAACACGGTGCAGAAAAAGACACTTGTATACACTTCAGGACAATTATTAGAGGAAACATTTTGCCATGAATGGCAAAATGTTTCTTCTAATAAATGATTCTTCTAATAAATGTTTCTTCTAATAATGTTTCTTCTAATAAATGTTTCTTCTAATAAATGCCCTGAACTGTAGATAAGTGTATTTTTCCACATGGTCTGCATTGCACAGGCCACTGTACCACTGGCATCCATAAGGTTAACTACTCAGTTCGGAAAGCGTGGAGTCACTGAACAAAGACTCTTATGACAGCAATGATTCTTATATCATCAACTAATATTATAGGAATGATTCCCATACACAACACACAAGAGTAAATTTCAACCTACCAAGAGGTTGTTGTTGTTGTTCCCATTCTTTTTTTTCTCTTAGTTTTTTCTTGTCTTCTCTGATCTTCATTCCTCTCTTTATCAATTTTTCGTCCATGTTGTCACATAATAAAATTAATTTTTTTGTTGCTCGCATGACTAGAGGACTTCTGTAGAGGAATACACAAGATGAGTTATTGAAACTATTACACAATCACCAGTTAAACATAAAAAAAATAATTATAATTTCACGATGTTGAATTTTACAGGCTTAGAGATGCTCTCATTTCTTAGCTCATTTCAAAACTTAAGTCTAATTATACAATCACACTTATGATTCACACTTATGATTCCAAACATTGATCCTGATATCAACTTCTTATTAAATGACTTACACGACCCTAACAGCAACTGTAATTATTACACAGCAGAACAAGCAAAAACACTACTCAGAGCCAACAATAACATAACTGTCTTTAACTACAATGTCAGATCTTAAAGCAAACATTATGATGACCTCACAGCATTATTAAATTCCCTGCAGGCCAGTATGTCCATCATTGCTCTCACTGAAACCTGGCTAAAGCCTAATACAGATATCTAATACAGATATCTAATACAGATACTAATACTACAGATATCTATGCCATTCCTGGTTACACAGACATACACAACTGTAGGCCAGACCAACAAGGGGGTGGCACAGCTATATACTACTCAGACCAGCTTGAATGTATCAACAATACTTGCACAAGAGATGAACATGGAGAATATTTAATTGCTAAGTTTAAATCCAAATACCTACAAAAACCTCTCACAGTGATAAACATCTACAGAGTACCACAGTCAAATATTAGCCAATTTAGTGAAAAATTAGGAAGTATGATTACTGATGCACACATGAACAAAGACCACTTAATACTTACAGGAGACTTCAATATAAATCTCCTACAAGATCAGGACCCACAAGTAACTGAATACACAAACACTATGAGCAACTGCTTGCTGCTACCAACAGTAACAAAACCAACAAGAATCTCTGAGACTAGTGCCTCCCAATTAGACCACATCTGGACTAACACCATATCCCCTTTAAAATCAGGCATAATCACAGATAATACCACAGACCACAACCCTACTTTTCTCATAACCAACCTAGGTAAATTACCCCAGCTATGTCAAACATCGACTGGCAAACCGAGTTAGACATCTATACAGATACTGACATACATATTAATAATTTCTAAAAAAGACCCAATACAGTGGACCCTTGGTTTTTGTTCACCTCCAAACTCAAACAATTATGTAAGTGTATTTTCGTAAGTGCTTTTGTAAGTGTATTTTTGGGGGTCTGAAATGACTAATCTAATTTACATCTGTCCTTATGGGAACAAATTTGTTTGGTAACGGCACTCAAACAGCATTCTGGAAAGAATTTTCAACGAAAACCGAGGGTCCCGCTGTACCTCTATAACATGCATTGTCCTAAAAAAACTAAACAGATCACAGCTAACAGACTAAACAGTCCCTGGCTAACACCCAGCATTCTCAAATCCATTAATATAAAACACCTATATGTGTGTGGGGAGTTTTGAACCAAGTGAGAGAGTAATTGTGGTTGGGGATCTTAATGCTAAAGTGGGTAAAAATGTTGTGGAGGGAGTAGTAGGTAAATTTGGGGTGCCAGGGGTAAATGTAAATGGGGAACCATTAATTGAGCTATGTGTAGAAAGAGGTTTGGTAATAAGTAATACATATTTTATGAAAAAGAGGATAAATAAATATACAAGGTATGATATAGCACGTAAGGAAAGTAGTTTGTTGGATTATGTTTTGGTGGATAAAAGGTTGATGAGTAGGCTTCAGGATGTACATGTTTATAGAGGGGCAACGGATACATCAGATCATTATTTGGTTGTAGCTACAGTTAGAGTAAAAGGTAGATGGGACAAAAAGAAAATGGCAACAGCAAGTAAGAGAGAGGTAAAAGTGTATAAACTAAGGGAGGAGGAAGTTAGGGTGAGATATAAGCAACTATTGGCAGAAAGGTGGGCTAGTGCAAGTATGAGTAGTGGGGGGGTTGAAGAGAGTTGGGATAGTTTTAAAAATGCAGTATTAGAATGTGGGGCAGAAGTTTGTGGCTATAGGAGGGTGGGTGCAGGAGGAAAGAGGAGTGAGTGGTGGAATGAAGAAGTGAAGGGTGTGATAAAAGAGAAAAAGGTAGCTTATGAGAGGTTTTTACAAAACAGAAGTGTTAATAGAAGAGCAGAGTATATCGAGAGTAAAAGAAAGGTGAAGAGAGTGGTGAGAGAGTGCAAAAGAAGAGCGGATGAAAGAATGGGAGAGGCTCTGTCAAGAAATTTTGCTGAAAACAAGAAAAAATTTTGGAGTGAGATAAACAAGGTAAGAAAGCCTAGGGAACGAATGGATTTGTCAGTTAAAAACAGAGTAGTGGAGTTAGTAGATGGGGAGCTGGAGGTATTGGGTAGATGGTGGGAATATTTTGAGGAACTTTTAACCCTTTCGGGGTTTTGGTCGTACTAGTACGTCTTACGCACTGGGGTTATTGACGTACTAGTACTCCTAAATTCTAGCGCCCTCAAATCAAGCAGAAACAGGCTGTTAGGCCTAGATGTGATAGAATGGGTCTGTGCGGTCAGTGTGCGCAGTATAAAAAAATTCCTGCACCACACAGTGTATAATGAGGAAAAAAAAACTCTGACTGTGTTTTTGGTTTAAAACCGCGACTTTGCAGTCTATTTTCGTATGGTATTTATTGTTGTATTCTCGTTTTCATGTTCTTATTTGATAGAATGGAAGATATATTACAGAAATAGAGATGATTTTGATTGGTTTGACAATAACAAGTACCTTGAAATTGAGCTCAAAGTAGCGAAAATGTTCGATTTTTGACGATGTTCAAGAGTAAACAAATCACACCATGCGTCCAATACACATCAACTGGCGAGTCTAATATTCATGCACAAGTGCTCTGATATTATTTATACCATTTTTACAATGATGCAGTTGTATACATAACAATAAATCTTCTATTTTTTTGTGAGAATAAAAATTCAAAATGGAAAGCAAAAGTAATGTAAGAGGGGCCTGGAGACGTAACTAATGAACAGAGAAGATGTTATTTTAGTGCCAGGAATGTCTGTCTTGTTTATTATGGATCCTATTTTGAAATTGGCATCGTTTGAAATTTGTGTGAAATTGGCCAAATTGCCATTTTCTGACCACTATTATGGGTAGTTGAAATTGGTAAATAGGCAGTTTCGTGTACTCAATAGATAGAAGAAATGGAGTTCTAGCGAAATAGCTATAATTGTAGTAGACTGAAACATTGCAATGTGCCGAAAATAGGGCTCAAAGTGGGCGAAATCGCCGATGCGTAAGTGTCATGGCTACCGCTAACTTCGCGAAAGCATAATTCCGTTAGTTTTCGATCAAATTTCATACTTTTTGTGGCGTTATGATCGGAAAAAGATTCTCTATCATTCCATAAGAAAAAATATTTTTTTTTTTTTTTTAAATTCGTGGACCCTGAGAACGAGTTTCAGAGACCCCCCTTGGACCCCCAAAGGGTTAAATGTCGATGAAAAAAGGGAGGCGGTAATTTCATGTACTGGCCAGGGAGGTACAACATCGTTTAGGAGTGAAGAAGAGCAGGATGTGAGTGTGGGGGAGGTGCGTGAGGCATTACGTAGAATGAAAGGGGGTAAAGCAGCTGGAATTGACAGAAATGTTACAAGCAGGGGGGGATATAGTGCTGGAGTGGTTGGTATTTTTGTTTAATAAATGTATGAAAGAGGGGAAGGTACCTAGGGATTGGCAGAGAGCATGTATAGTTCCTTTATATAAAGGGAAGGGGGATAAAAGAGAGTGTAAAAATTATTAGGGGAATAAGTTTACTGAGTATACCAGGTAAAGTGTATGGCAGGGTTATTATTGAAAGAATTAGAGGTAAGACAGAGAGTAGGATTGCAGATGAGCAAGGAGGCTTTAGAGTGGGTAGGGGATGTGTAGATCAAGTGTTTACAGTGAAGCATATATGTGAACAGTATTTAGATAAAGGTAGAGAAGTTTTTATTGCATTTATGGATTTAGAAAAGGCATATGATAGAGTGGATAGGGGAGCAATGTGGCAAATGTTGCAAGTGTATGGAATAGGTACAGTGGACCCCCGAGTTTCGTAAAAACTTCACTCCTGAAGTCTGCTCAAGTGCCATTACCGAACGAATTTACTCCCTTAAGGAAAAATTTCACGTAGGTTAGTCTATTTCAGACCCCCAAAAATACACTTCCACAAGAACTTACAAAATTATACTTACATAATTGCACGATTTCCGGGGTATTCGTTAACCGAGGGTCCACTGTAGTAAGTTACTGAAGGCTGTAAAAAGTTTTTATGAGGATAGTGAGGCTCAGGTTAGGGTGTGTAGGAGAGAGGGAGATTACTTCCCGGTAAAAGTAGGTCTTAGACAGGGATGTGTAATGTCACCATGGTTGTTTAATATATTTATAGATGGGGTTGTAAAAGAAGTAAATGCTAGGGTGTTGGGGAGAGGGTGGGATTAAATTTTGGAGAATTAAATGCAAATGGGAGTTGACACAGTTACTTTTGCTGATGATACTGTGCTTATGGGAGATTCTAAAGAAAAGTTGCAAAGGTTAGTGGACGAGTTTGGGAGAGTGTGTAAAGGTAGAAAGTTAAAAGTGAGCATAGATAAGAGTAAGGTGATGAGGGTATCAAACAATTTAAATAAAGAAAAATTGGATATCACATTGGAGAGAGGGATTATGGAAGAAGTAAATGTTTTCAGATATTTGGGAGTTGATGTGTCAGCGGATGGGTTTATGAAGGATGAGGTTAACCATAGAATTGATGAAGGAAAAAAGGTGAGTGGTGCGCTGAGGTATCTGTGGAGACAAAAAACGTTATCCATGGGGGCAAAGAAGGGAATGTACGAAAGTATAGTCGTACCAACACTCTTATATGGGTGTGAAGCATGGGTTGCAAATGCTGCAGCGAGGAGGAGGCTGGAGGCCGTGGAGATGTCCTGTCTAAGGGCAATGTGTGGTGTAAATATTATGCAGAAAATTCGGAATGTGGAAATTAGGAGAAGGTGTGGAGTTACTAAAAGTACAGTGGACCCTCGGTTAACGAATACCCCGGAAATTGTGCAATTATGTAAGTATAATTTTGTAAGTTCTTGTGGAAGTGTATTTTTGGGGGTCTGAAATTGACTAACCTACGTGAAATTTTTCCTTAAGGGAGTAAATTCGTTCGGTAATGGCACTTGAGCAGACTTCAGGAGTGAAGTTTTTACGAAACTCGGGGGTCCACTGTATTTGTCAGAGGGCTGAAGAAGGGTTGTTGAGGTGGTTTGGTCATTTAGAGAGAATGGATCAAAGTAGAATGACTTGGAGAGCGTATAAATCTGTAGGAGAAGGAAGGCGGGGTAGGGGTCGTCCTAGAAAAGGTTGGAGGGAAGGGGTAAAGGAGGTATTGTGGGCGAGGGGCTTGGACTTCTAGCAAGCATGTGTGAGCGTGTTAGATAGGAGTGAATGGAGACGAATGGTTTTTGGGACATGACGATCTGTTGGAGTGTGAGCAGGGTAACATTGTGTGAAGGGATTCAGGGAAACCAGTTAATTGATTTAGTTGGACTTGAGTCCTGGAAATGGGAAGTACAATGCCTGCACTTTAAAGGAGGGGTCTGGGATAGTGACAGCTGGGAGGGACAATTCTCAGCTGTCGTATCTGAGCTCCTCTGCAAAGACAGTGATTATGTATGTGTGTGGTGATAGTGTTGAATGATGATGAATGTATTTTCTTTTTGGGGATTTTCTTTCTTTTTGGGTCACCCTGCCTCGGTGGGAGACGGCCGACTTGTTGAAAAAAAAAAAAATATGAAAAACAGTACAGAATGGGTCAAATAACAAGAGACCAAACAAAATGTTACTCATCAAACCTAACCAGCCTGATAAGGTCAAAAAAATTGTATTATGAAAACAGATTACATAACTTAAAAAGTGATATGAAAAAGACCTGGAAAACCCTATCTGAAATTCTAGGAACTAAAAAGATATCCAGAAACAGACCAATCAAACTAACAAAATCAGATGAACCCCTACTCCCAATGACTGAAACAGCAAACAGACTCAATGTTTTCTTCTCCACCATAGGAAAAAAGCTGGGAAGCAAAATCCCAAGTTCAAACACTCCACCTAACGACTACCTCTCTGGAACCTACCTGAATACACTATTCTTAGCTCCGACCAACCCAACAGAAGTCTCACTTATTATCAACACATTAAAAAACACGGCAGGAGATCTAAATAACTTACTATAGGCCAATATCTAACTTACCCCTTCTCTCCAAAATCTTTGAAAAATTAATTCATAGGCAGATCTATTCCTACCTCATCTCCCACAACATACTCAACCCCTGTCAGTTTGGAATCAGGCCTAATAAAAACACAAATGATGCTATTATACACATGCTAGAAATAATATACTACACCGCTCTCGTGAAAAAAGAAATCCCACTGGGAATCTTCATTGATTTACGTAAAGCTTTTGATACAGTTGACCATGATCTGTTACACTTAAAATTATCACACTATGGTATAAGAAGGTACTCCCTCAACTACCTAAAGTCATACCTTAGCGACAGAAGCCAATATGTGTACACAAATGGAGCTCACTCTTCCATACAAACAATTACAGTTGGTGTCCCGCAGGGAAGTGTTCTTGGCCCACTTCTCTTTCTCATTTACATAAACGACCTACCAAATGCATATCAACTACTCAAATCCATACTGTTTGCAGATGACACTACATATGTCTTCTCTCACCCATGCCCAGTCATACTAGCCAACACTGTAAATGCTGAATTACAGAAAATATCTACCTGGATGATGACTAACAAGCTTACTCTCAATGTTGATAAAACTTATTTCATTCAGTTTGGGAACAGAGCTACAAATGTTCCACTTAACATAATGATAAACGGATCGCTTGTCACAAAACTCACAGAGGGAAAATTCTTAGGAATCCACCTTGACAGTGGCCTCAAAATTCAGACACATACAACAAATTTTCAAGAAAATCTCCAAGACTGTAGGAATACTATCCAAGATAAGGTACTATGTTCCACAACCAGCTCTCCTTTCCCTGTATCACTCACTCATTTACCCCTATTTCACCTATGGAATCTGCACATGGGGCTCAGCAACAGTAAATCATCTCAGACCATTAATAACACAACAAAAGGCTGCAGTCAGAATGATAACAAATTCCCACTCCAGACAACATACTCCACCAATATTCAAAGATCTAAACTTACTCACCATACAAGACATCTATACTTTTTACTGTGCCTATTACATACATAGAACACTAAACTCAAATATTAACCCACCACTCAAACTTCTTCTTACCAACCTTAACAGGACACATGACCATAACACAAGGCACAGATCACTCTTCAATGTTCCCCGTGTCCATCTCACACTTTGCAAAAATGCAATGCACATTAAAGGCCCAAAAATTTGGAATTCATTACCTATGATTACCAAAGAAACCCTGTCTCTACATCAATTCAAAACTCTGCTGAAAAACCACCTACTCACCCAAAACTAAATACACAATACTTAACATTACCTACAAAGTTAATAAATCACTTTCCACTGCCTCAAAATAACATTATTCACTGTGTTACTCCCCTAGGCTCAAAACCCCTTACATAATTGCTCAAAGAACAATAATTTCTCAAACTTAATCTAGTGCAAATGTTGAAACTTATACAGTGGTACCCCGACTTACGATATTTTTTCATTCCAGAATGCTGTTCAAGTGCCATTACCAAACGAATTTATCTCCATAAGAAATGATGTAAAATAGACTAGTCCTTTTAGACCCCCAAAATCACACTTACAAAAACATTTAAAAAAATAAACTTACATAAAAGGGGTGTGTTTGGGGACCATCGTAAGTCGGGGTACCACTGTATCTCATAAATGTATAAACCTGTTATAATTAATGCAACCTAATCTAACTTTGTTTCTACAGCATTACCAACTAAAGAAATCCTTTCTCATGTACTCCTTGTAACTCATCTAATGACCATATAAACTGTTATTGCAACACAAATAATTGATTTGATTTGTTTGATCTGATTTAATAAATTCCATTACTACAAATAATAAACTATTATGTTGATATATTATAAAACTGTACTGTTTCAAAATTGTAAAACTATTATGTTTCAAAATTGTTATGTTCAAATTACAAATTTCATTGCTTAAATACTCAACTATACTTATATTGTAAATTGTTTACTATAATTTTTACCATTTAGTTGTAAGTTTAATTTTAAGTTTGCCCATAATGCTCTGCATATAAGGGGCTTTTGGCATTTACACCCTATTTCTACATCTTTGTATCATGTCACAATAAACTATTATTTTTTTTCAACAAGTCGGCCGTCTCCCACCGAGGCAGGGTGACCCAAAAAGAAAGAAAATCCCCAAAAAGAAAATACTTTCATCAACATTCAACACTTTCACCTCACTCATACATAATCAGTCTTTGCAGAGGTGCTCAGATACTACAGTTTAGAATAGTCCCTCCAAACTGCCACTATCCCAGACCCCTCCTTTGTACTTCCCATTTCCAGGACTCAAGTCCGGCTAAATTAATAACCGGTTTCCCTGAATCCCTTCACTAAATATTACCCTGCCCACACTCCAACAGCTCGTCAGGTCCCAAAAACCATTTGTCTCCATTCACTCCTATCTAACACGCTCACACACGCTATTATTATCTTATCAAAGGTTTATTACTGTCCTTCAGAATGCCACCAAAAGTCAGTTGAACAGGGACAACAGGTGTACAGAAATATGCCTAACATCTCAACCTGCTCTAGAATCAATCCCAATTCTTTGCTTGTACTACCACTGAACCACATCAATGATAAAAGGGACTTTTTTTTTTATTACAAAAAATAAGTTTCTTGGTCTCAGTTGAAAGATATATTACAGGAATAGAGATAATTTTGATTGTTTTCAGGAGTGAAAATAGCTTGAAATTGAGCTCAAAGTAATGGAAATATTCGATTTTTGCCGATATTCAAGACTAAACAAATCACGTCACTGGTCCAATACGCATTCACGAATGCGCTGATATTATTTATACAACTACAGTGGTACCCAGAGTTTCGTACAGCTCTCAACTCGAACAATTATGTAAGTGTATTATTGTAAGTGCTTTTGTAAGTGTATTTTTGGGGGTCTGAAACGGACTAATCTAATTTACATTATTCCATATGGGAACAAATTCGTTTGGTAACGGCACTCGAACAGCCTTCTGGAACAAATTATGGCCGAAACTCGGGGTACCACTGTATTACAATACACTGCATAACAGTAAATCTTCTATTTTTTTGTGAATAAATTTTTTTGGTGAAAAAAATCAAAATGAAATTCATGTGTAAAGACAGGAATGTAACTAATGAACAGAGGAAAATTTATTTTAGTACCAGGAATCCCTGCATTGTTTATTCTAAACCTTATTTTGAAACTTGAATATTTTGAAATTTGTGTGAAATTGGCCAAATTACCAATATGTATTTGATCACTCTACTGGATAGTTCAAATACAGTGGACCCCCGAGTATCGTAATTAATCCGTTCCAGGAGCTATTACTTAACACGAAGTTTACGAAATTCGAACCATTATTTCCCATAAGAAATAATGTAAATACAATTAATCCGTTCCACAAAAAAATATTCACATACAAAATAATTAAAAATAATATATATATACATTTACTTACTTTTATTGAAGAGTTGCAGGCATCTGGAAGATAGGGTAATGAGTAATGAAGGTCGTCTTGGGCATTTTCTTCCAAAACAGGCCTGTTTCATCACAATTAAACACTTGTTGGGGGAGGAATTCTTCAGCCTCTACGAAGGGGAATCCCCACTCCCTGCTACACTCCCTGCATGCCTGCTACACTCCCTGCATGAATGCTACACTCCCTGCATGAATGCTACACTCCCTGCATGAATGCTAAACTCCCTGCATGAATGCTACACTCCCTGCATGAATGCTAAACTCCCTGCATGAATGCTAAACTCCCTGCATGAATGCTAAACTCCCTGCATGAATGCTAAAATCCCTGCATGAATGCTAAACTCCCTGCATCAATGCTAAACTCCCTGCATCAATGCTAAACTCCCTGCATCAATGCTAAACTCCCTGCATCAATGCTAAACTCCCTGCATCAATGCTACACTCAGTGCATGCCTGCTAAACTCCCTGCATGAATGCTAAACTCCCTGCATGAATGCTACACTCCCTGCATGCCTGCTAAACTCCCTGCATGAATGCTACACTCCCTGCATGAATGCTACACTCCCTGCATGCCTGCTAAACTCCCTGCATGCCTGCTACACTCACTGCATGAATGCTACACTCACTGCATGAATGCTAAACTCCCTGCATGAATGCTAAACTCCCTGCATGAATGCTAAACTCCCTGCATGCCTGCTACACTCACTGCATGAATGCTACACTCACTGCATGAATGCTAAACTCCCTGTATGAATGCTAAATTCCCTGCATGCCTGCTAAACTCCCTGCATGCCTGCTACACTCCCTGCATGAATGCTACACTCCCTGCATGAATGCTACACTCCCTGCATGAATGCTAAACTCCCTGCATGAATGCTACACTCCCTGCATGAATGCTAAACTCCCTGCATGAATGCTAAACTCCCTGCATGAATGCTAAACTCCCTGCATGAATGCTAAAATCCCTGCATCAATGCTAAACTCCCTGCATCAATGCTAAACTCCCTGCATCAATGCTAAACTCCCTGCATCAATGCTAAACTCCCTGCATCAATGCTACACTCCCTGCATGCCTGCTAAACTCCCTGCATGAATGCTAAACTCCCTGCATGAATGCTACACTCGCTGCATGCCTGCTAAACTCCCTGTATGAATGCTAAATTCCCTGCATGAATGCTACACTCCCTGCATGAATGCTACACTCCCTGCATGCCTGCTAAACTCCCTGCATACCTGCTACACTCACTGCATGAATGCTACACTCACTCACAGTGACAGTCACTAAACCACCAAAAAAGACACCAAATATATTGTGAATGTTTGAAAGAGCGCGCTGGGTAATGTTCTCTCAATGGTAAACAACGCTTCACTGGCGGGCATCCTGCATTCTGCGCAGGCGCGGAGCAGGCGGACAGGTCTAATACGTTACGAAACACGAGCCAGTTTACGATTCTCAAAATCGAAAAAACCTTACGAAACACGATGTTTACGAAATAAGAACCTTATGAAACTCGGGGGTCCACTGTAGTTGATTGGGCGATTTCTTGTGCTCAATCGACAAAATGGAAGACATACTAGCAAAATTTGGTCAACTGGAACAATGTAATTTGCCTAAAATAGGACTCAAAATGGGCAAAATTGCCGATGCGTAAATATCGCTGACACAGCAAAATTTGTGAAAGCGTAATTTCATCAATTTTCCATCAAATTTCATACTTTAACCCTTTCAGGGTCCAAGGGAGGTCTCCGAAACTCGTTCTCAGGGTCCAAGAATTTAAAAAAAATAAAAAAATTATTTTTTCTTATGAAATGATAGAGAACCTTTTTCCGATCATAACGCCACAAAAATTATGAAATTTGATCGAAAACTAACGGAATTAGGCTTTCGCGAAGTAAGCGGCAGCCATGACACTTACGCATCGGCGATTTCGCCCACTTTGAGCCCTATTTTCGGCAAATTCCAATGTTTCAGACAACTAAAATTAGAGCTATTTCGCTAGAACTCCATTTCTTCTATCGATTGAATACAAGAAACCGCCTATTTACCTATTACAACTACCCAAAATAGTGGTCAGAAAATGGCAATTTGGCCAATTTCACACAAATTTCAAACGATGCCAATTTCAAAATAGGGTCCAGAATAAACAAGGCAGACATTCCTGGCACTAAAATAACGTCTTCTCTGTTCATTAGTCACGTTTCCATGCCCCTCTTACATTACTTTTGCTTTTCATTTTGAATTTTTATTCTCGCAAACAAATAGAAGATTTACTGTTATGTATACAACTGCATCATTGTAAAAATGGTATAAATAATATTATAGCATATGTGCATGAATATTAGACTCACCAGTTGATGTGTATTGGATGCATGGTGTGATTTGTTTTCTCTTGAACATCGTCAAAAATCGAACATTTTCACTACTTTGAGCTCAATTTCAAGGTACTTGTCGTTGTCAAACCAATCAAAATCATCTCTATTTCTGTAATATATCTTCCCGTCTATCAAATGAGACCAAGAAAACGAGAATACATCAATAAATACCATACGAAAATAGACTGCAAAGTCGCTGTTTTAAACCAAAAACACGGTCAGAGTTTTATTTTCCTCATTATGCACTGTGTGGTGCAGGAATTTTTTTATACTGCGCACACTGACCGCACAGACCCATTCTATCACATCTAGGCCTAACAGCCTGTTTCTGCTTGATTTGAGGGCGCTAGAATTTAGGCGTACTAGTACGTCAATAACCCCAGGGCGTAAGCCGTACTAGTACGTCAATAACCCTGAAAGGGTTAAGGAAAGACAAAGCTGGGTTTTTTTAACTTTTTAGACTATTTTTAAAAAAACTTGTCCCTTTTTTTTTTTTGGGTGGAGGAGAAGGATTCCAAGGAAAGTAACACTATTTTTCCCCGTATTTCTTGCTTTGAATAACAATGATTTGAATAAAATGCTAATTTTTAGGAATGTAATCCATATGAATGGTACTGTGAAATACAGTGCTGTCTGTAAACAACAAAGTTCATTGGTTACAGAACTGTCCTTTATTGTTACTGTGACTGGTACTGTCCAGAACAAATTAAATTGTCTGTTATTGATATATTTTTTAACCCACTGGGAGTCTCCTATCAAGGTAGGTTGACCTGAAAAAGAGGAATCACTTTCAGCATCATTCAATCAATCACTATCTTCCTAGAAGTGTGCTGACATTACAGCTCAGATGACCCTCTGAACTGCAACAAGTCCCTTTATGAATGTTACTCTGCTCACTCCAACAGAACATTAAATCATAAAAAACCCACCTGGCTCCACTCATTTCCATGGAACACTTGGTAGCACACTCAATTCACATAGTGAGTGTTAGTGGTTCAATCCCCAGCATGGGTGGAAATGTTAGGTATGTTTCCTTACACCTGCTGCCCCTATTCACCTAACAGTAAATAAGTACCTGGTTGTTAGTCGACTGTTGTGGGTTGCATTCCAGGGAGTGAAAGTATACCTTAGATAGGGCTGGGCTTTGAAATGAACTGAAGTAAGATAACAGCTTTGAGCCTGTAAAATTGATGTGTTAAAAAAAAAAAAAAACACGCTCACACAAGCCTGTTGGAGGACCAAGCCTCTAGCACTCAAAACCTCATGTTACAATCATGGTAAAACAATCTCAGTATTTAGATTTAACAGACAATCAGCACTGCTGGACAGCCTTTCCTACTTATTTGCTTTTTAAATCAAGGTTTCACTGGATATTTATACTTTAACTTTTCAAAACTTGCAATTTAAATCAAGAGTTTAGTTTACACATTATAACTACAGTGATACCTCGCATATCTGGCATGCCATTATCCGAACCTCGCCAATATCCAAACAGGCCCTGGGAAAGGGCAAAATTCTAAATTATCGAAACATCCGAACAGCCGTTCAGATACGGCAGAAGGTTGAATCAAACTTGGCACTCACTTTAGTGTACCAGTTGGCCACTAGGAGCCGCGCTCTTCGCCTTCCTTTTAGCATTATTACATCTGTGTTTTGTCCTAGCTATCTTATGTATGGCACCAAAGAGGGCCAGGAATGTGCTTACTCTAGAAAAAAAGAGGGAAATATTGTCGCACATGGATGCATTTTGGTCCAAGACTGAGGAAAAAACTACAGACGACGACGTGGAGGACTGGCTAGAGTGTGTCGATGACGACCCTGGTGTGCAATCTCTGATGGATGCAGAGACTGTAGAATCAGTGTTGCACACGGAACATTCGGAAAGTGACGACGATGACCCAATGCCTCCAAGACCAAAAACTTCAGCAGCAAGCGCAGGTGTCGAAACGCTTCTGGAGTATTTTTAGCATCCACTGTCCACAGCCCGTTTGAAAAGTTATGGTCCTGTGGTCCATGAAATCCGGGAGGCTGTTATTTGAGCCCAAAGTGTCTGGTCCCACTGACAGACGATGTTGGACTTGTTTTTTTAAACCTACAACGCCATCACCGATGGCGATATGACAGGGTACAGACAGAGATATTACGATGAGGATGAGCCTTTTTTCCCCCTCACGTATCCAGAAACTCTGTGTTTCCAAACCGGTCTCGGCCCATATAGTTCGGATATGAGAGGTATCACTGTACATTATGCCAGGACGCATGAATCAAACTTTCCTAGGGGTCGGCCTAGGAAAGGTTGGAGGGAGGGGGTAAAGGAAGTTTTGTGTGCGAGGGGCTTGGACTTCCAGCAAGCATGTGTGAGCGTATTTGATAGGAGTGAATGGAGGCATATGGTTTTTAATACTTGACGTGCTGTTGGAGTGTGAGCAAAGTAACATTTATGAAGGGATTCAGGGAAACCGGCAGGCCGGACTTGAGTTCTGGAGATGGGAAGTACAGTGCCGGCACTCTGAAGGAGGGGTGTTAATGTTGCAGTTTTATAACTGTAGTGTAAAGCACCCTTCTGGCAAGACAGTGATGGAGTGAATGATGATGAAAGTTTTTCTTTTTCGGGCCACCCTGCCTTGGTGGGAATCGGCCGATGTGTTAATAAAAAAAAAAAAAAAAAAAATAACAAAAATAATACACAACTGATAAATAATAAAAATTAATAATACTGTAATATACTAATACAGTGGACCCCCGGTGTTCGTCCTGCTCCAAACTCTCCCTTTATGTAAGGGTATTTTTTTAAATGCTTTTATATGTGTATTTTTGGGGGTCTAAAAGGACTAGTCTACTTTACATTATTCCTTATGGGAATAAATTCGAAACGAAAAAAATGGGAACGAAAAAATCACAAAAACCGGGGGTCCACTGTAATAGTAAAGTGAATCAACTATAATAATAGTACAGTGACATCAACAATAATAACAGTAAAATAAATCGACAATAATAATACAGTGGATCCTCGCCTAACGAGCAAAATTCATTCCAGAAGCCTGCTCAAGTGCTATTACCGAACGAATTTACTTTCTTAAGAAATAATGTCACATAGGTTAGTCTATTTCAGACCCCCAAAAATACACTTCCACAAGCACTTACAATATTATATTTACATAATTGTACGATTTCCGGGGTGCTCGTTAGGCGGGGGTCCACTGTAGTAAAGTGAATCAACAATAATAATAGTAAAGTGAATCAACAATAATAATAGTAAAGTGAATCAACAATAATAATAGTAAGTGAATCAACAATAATAATAGTAAGCAAATCAACAATAATAATAGTAAGTAAATCAACAATAATAATAGTGAAAGTGAATCAACAATAATAATAATAGCAACAAATTACCAAATACAAGTCACATAGCCACTGCCATAAGTCAAAGAGAGTATGTACTAGGGGTATTCTTTGTCCTCCCAAAATTATTTTGAACTTGAAGCATTTATCATAGATTTTTTTAGTTTTATTTATCTTTGTCAATTCTGTTTACACATAGTTAGGTTAGGTTTTCCAGATTTGATGATGATATGCCTAAGTCTCTTGAGGTCTGAAACAGTCCATATTAATGCTGTGAAATGAAACTAAAAATTAAGTAGATGAGAGTATTTTCTTTTTATAATACAGCATATTAATGAAAATTATTTAGAAGCCACTAAGTTAGTATGACTAACAAAATCCACTTACTTTTCATCTCGTTGGTAATAAAGATCAGCTGGGGCTGACCGTACCCATGCTGTCTTTACTTCTTCTTCTTCATCATCTACTACTTCTTCCCCAGCCAACTGCTGAGGTTCTTCTTCCTCCAAAACTTCCATATTTTCTGGTTCCTGCTTCTCCTTTATGTCAGGTAAGCCCTTCTCCCTTTTTTTATTATTTCCTGCACGTTCAGGGCTTCTGTGACGATCTGGGCTTCTTGAAGCATGCCACCTTCATCAATAAGATAAGTAATATTGAGTAACTATTAATCTAAGCAGTCTAAAGCCTGGATGACCATGCAGTCAACAAGAAAGCCTGGCCTTAGACTGGTCTGTAAGGGTAAAAGAACCCTCAAAACTAGTCACAAGTATGGCCTGCACTTTTCAGTAAGTTATACAAAAGGCAAAACATATATTAATAAAGTCAAAGAAACTAAGGCCTTTAATAATAATAGAAAAGAATTAAAAAATATTAACCCCCTTTTCATGTATAAATTACTAAATTTAAAAAGAAAAATGAAAGTTTTTCTTTTTAGGTCACCCTGCCTCAGTGGGATATGGCCAGTTTATTTAAAGAAGAAGAAGAGTGAAAAATATTGGGAACAATATTAATCTTAGTGGCCTGGACATTGAAAAGGTTATAAAATATTGTGTGGGCCAGTAGGCCTCTTGCTGTGCTCCTCTGATGCTCCACTTCCTGATCTTTCACCTGACTTCAGTTGCAGTGAGTGCTTAAGGTTACATTTTCTCATGTTTTGTACATACTTGATAAAGCCCACATATGGGTGAAATGTATCAATAAAGAGTTTCCTATAAAACAATTATTTGATATACAGGTGTTCTTTGCTCTATGTAACATATGAGCTTCAAACCCATTCCATCAATATTTAATTTTGCATAATAACATTATTTAACACATTTTGCTAACTACAGTTTACCTGGAGAGAGAATTCCAGGGGTCAACGCCCCTGCGGCCCGGTCTGTGACCAGGCCTCACATACAACAAACAACAAAATTACCAAAATAAATGGGACCTCATACAATAGTGAATTTGCATATAGCAAACCTGCATTAAGTAAGGGACACATATAGCTGTTAGCGAGATGAAAAATCAGGATTACAAATGGGTGATGTATGTGTACTTAACATGTCCATTAACCAATTTACCTTTTTCTTTCTGGCGACCGTGGCTGTGAGGAACTAGAGCACCTTCCAGGACTCCTGGAGCTTTTACTACTTCGATCACGATTATATCTGAAACAAATTTGCCATGAGTAACGTACTGTAACTACATTGAATAAAAAATACCAGTGCTTTAGACATAAAAAAAATATATGAAAATATTTCAACTCTTTCAGGGTCGGAACCCGATCTGAAACTTGCTCTCAGGGTTGGAGAATTTAAGAAAAAAAATTATTTTTTCTTATGAAATGATAGAGAATCTTTTTCTGAATGTAATGAAATTAAAAGTACAGTGGTCCCTCGGTTTTCGTGCATCTCCAAACTCGAACATTTATGTAAGTGTATTTTCGTAAGTGCTGTTGCAAGTGTATTTTTGGGGGTCTGAAATAGACTAACCTACGTGACATTATTTCTTAAGGAAGTAAATTCGTTCGGTAATGGGACTTGAGCAGCATTCTGGAACGAATTTTCGGTGAAAACCGAGGGACCACTGTAGTATGAAATTTAATGGAATTATGCTCTCGCAAAGTTAGCAGTCTCAGTGATATTTACGCATTGGTGATTTCACCCACTGAGCCCTATTTATGGCCAATCCCACTCTTCCAGTCGACCAAACTCATAGCTATTTCATTAGTATAGCATTCTTTCTATTCTATCGACTGAGTACAAGAAAACGCCCACTTACCTATTTCAACTACAGCCTCTCCTCACCTAACGATGGAGTTCCATTCCTAAGACCATGTTGGTAAACGAATTTGTCACTAAGTGAGGAGCATACGTACTATAATGGTAGTGGGTTTGTGTCAACCATCTTAGATATTGTTTTAATGTCACCTTTGCACCATTTATAACATTTCTGATATATTTTTAAATGTTTATACAGCAGTATACTGTGTATTCTAATAAACAGAATAGAGAAAATCAGCTCTAATATACATTATTTAGTTATGCATACTGGTCAGAGAGCCTGTCGTAAGTCCGAGTCATCGATAAACGAGTAGTATGTCGCTGAGATAGGAGAGGCTGTACTCAATAAAGTGATCAGAAATCAGTAATTTGGCCAATTTCACACAAAATACAAAAATTGACAATTTTAAAATAGGTCCAGAATATACAATGTAGACATTCCTGGCACTAAACAACATTTCCTCTGTTTATTATTCACATCCTCAGGCCTCTCCTATATTACGCTTGTTTTCCATTTTGAATTTTTATTCACACAAACAATAGAGGATTTACTGTTATGCAGACTACTGCATATTGTAATAATTGTTGAAAGTGGAAGTGGATGGATGGGAAAGTGGACCAGAATTCTTCCTTCGTAAGCCATGCGTGTCGTAAGAGGCGACTAACATGCAGGGAGCAAGGGGCTAGTAACCCCTTCTCCTGTATACATTAGTAAAGTTAAAAAAGAGAAACTTTTGTTTTTCTTTTTGGGCCACCCTGCTTCAGTGGGATACGGCCGGTTTGTTAAAAGAAGAAGAATTGGATGAGTGATGTAATCTGTGTACTCTGGAATACATGTATTAGCAAAAGTCGAACATTTCTGCTATTTTGAGCTCAATTTCAAGCTACTGAAACAGAATCATCTTCATTTCTGTAATATGTCTTCCATTCTATCAAATGAGATCAATCATAAAAATCATAAAAACCATACTAAAATACACAACAAAGTCGCTGTTTTAAACCAAAAACACTGTCGCTGTTTTTTCCCATTATGCACTGCGTTCTGCAGGATTTATTTTATATGGTGCACACTTACCACATAGGCCCATTCTCTCATATCTAGCCCCAAATTTACCACTCACAACTTATCTGAGTGAGCTGAGCTCATGGCGTAGAACTACAGGATCTATCCAGGCTTCAAAGCCATAGAACAATGGGACCGACCTCGAAAGGGTTAAAAAGAGAGAGACTGTACAAGGCTTGGTATGAAGCAATGTAGTTCAAGGGAAACGATCAGAAAGATTTTCATTGAAAATTGCGTAGTGCCTTGAACAATGAGAAAGGGTCTGAAGCTGAAACTTGACGACTTACAACCACAAACAGGCAGATACTTTTCCATACCCAGCCTACCTGCAGCAGTATCTCACTTGCCAAAAGACAACTGAGAGAAAGAGAGAAATGAGAAAAGAGAGAGTGAGAGAGAAAATAAGAGAGCAAGACAGAGACATTGTGAAAAAGTTAAGAAATTTGCTGAAAACTATCACTCATAAAGAAAGAAAATTTGTTATACAAAAAATGCTATATGGTAAAATATTTAGTACGTATTAGCAAAAATTTTCTTATTTTTTTCAATTTTAAATAGAAGACGAGGCATTGGTGAAAACTATCAGTTTTAAAAATAATTTTCTGAAAAGCACTTGATATGCTCATTTGACAATATGCTTGGACTAAAGTGTCATAACCACTGATTCACAAACAGTGAGAAACCCCTTGGACAGATAATTGAAACGGGTAAAGAAAATTCTGTATAATTTCAGCCTTATCTGCTGAAGTCTCTCTCTGAGGCCAAAATATACAAATCTCACTTTATCTGTTTTTAAGTATTCTGTTTAAGTGGTTTCTCACTCTCTATCCAGCAACATAATTAAATTTAATCCTTTACCTATCACTAGACTCCCTGGAGAGCCTGTGGGGTTGTGAGTATGATCTTGGTTCCTCTCTTCTGGGTGTAAAATCTGGAGGACTCCTGGAGCACTTTCTATGAGAACTGGTTCTCTGCCGCCACCCATCAACCGAATATTTGTCTACTGGGACATGATCTTTATATCTTGACTCCAAACTTCCTCGGTCTCCTTCAAATCTGCAAGTTTCATACCCATACAAGTTGACAAAAATTTTATACAAGCTAAAAATTATAGTCATTAATCATACAGCTAAGAACAATGTACAA
>WNWK01004922.1:102703-130113 GCA_009830355.1 Cherax destructor
TTGGTTGTAGCTACAGTTAGAGTAAAAGGTAGATGGGACAAAGGAAAATGGCAACAGCAAGTAAGAGAGAGGTAAAAGTGTATAAACTAAGGAGGAGGAAGTTAGGGTGAGATATAAGCAACTATTGGCAGAAAGGTGGGCTAGTGCAAGTAGGAGTAGTGGGGGTTGAAGAAAGTTGGGATAGTTTTAAAAATGCAGTATTAGAATGTGGGGCAGAAGTTTGTGGTTATAGGAGGGTGGGTGCAGGAGGAAAGAGGAGGAGTGGTGGAATGAAGAAGTAAAGGGTGTGATAAAAGAGAAAAGGTAGCTTATGAGAGGTTTTACAAAACAGAAGTGTTAGTAGAAGAGCAGAGTATATGGAGAGTAAAAGAAAGGTGAAGAGAGTGGTGAGAGAGTGCAAAGAAGAGCGGATGAAAGAACGGGAGAGGCTCTGTCAAGAAATTTTGCTGAAAACAAGAAAAATTTTGGAGTGAGATAAACAAGGTAAGAAAGCCTAGGGAACGAATGGATTTGTCAGTTAAAAACAGAGTAGGGAGTTAGTAGATGGGGAGCTGGAGGTATTGGGTAGATGGCGGGAATATTTTGAGGAACTTTTAAATGTCGATGAAAAGAGGGAGGCGATAATTTCATGTACTGGCCAGGGAGGTACAACATCGTTTAGGAGTGAAGAAGAGCAGGATGTGAGTGTGGGGGAGGTGCGTGAGGCATTACGTAGAATGAAAGGGGGTAAAGCAGCTGGAATTGACGGAATCATGACAGAAATGTTAAAAGCAGGGGGATATAGTGCTGGAGTGGTTGGTATTTTTGTTTAATAAATGTATGAAAGAGGGAAGGTACCTAGGGATTGGCAGCGAGCATGTATAGTTCCTTTATATAAAGGAAGGGGATAAAGAGAGTGTAAAATTATAGGGAATAAGTTTACTGAGTATACCAGGTAAAGTGTATGGCAGGGTTATTATTGAAAGAATTAGAGGTAAGACAGAGAGTAGGATTGCAGATGAGCAAGGAGGCTTTAGAGTGGGTAGGGGATGTAGATCAAGTGTTTACAGTGAAGCATATATGTGAACAGTATTTAGATAAAGGTAGAGAAGTTTTTATTGCATTTATGGATTTAGAAAAGGCATATGATAGAGTGGATAGGGAGCAATGTGGCAAATGTTGCAAGTGTATGGAATAGGTAGTAAGTTACTGAAGGCTGTAAAGAGTTTTTATGAGGATAGTGAGGCTCAGGTTAGGGTGTGTAGAGAGGGAGATTACTTCCCGGTAAAGTAGGTCTTAGACAGGGTTGTGTAATGTCACCATGGTTGTTTAATATATTTATAGATGGGGTTGTAAAAGAAGTAAATGCTAGGGTGTTGGGAGAGGGGTGGATTAAATTATGGAGAATTAAATGCAAATGGGAGTTGACACAGTTACTTTTTGCTGATGATACTGTGCTTATGGGAGATTCTAAAGAAAAGTTGCAAAGGTTAGTGGACGAGTTTGGGAGAGTGTAAGGTAGAAAGTTAAAAGTGAACATAGATAAGAGTAAGGTGATGAGGGTATCAAACGATTTAAATAAAGAAAAATTGGATATCACATTGGAGAGAGGGATTATGGAAGAAGTAAATGTTTTCAGATATTTGGGAGTTGATGTCAGCAGATGGGTTTATGAAGGATGAGGTTAACCATAGAATTGATGAAGGAAAAAGGTGAGTGGTGCATTGAGGTATCTGTGGAGACAAAACGTTATCCATGGAGGCAAAGAAGGGAATGTACAAGTATTTGGTACCAACACTCTTATATGGGTGTGAAGCAGGGGTTGCAAATGCTGCAGCGAGGAGGAGGCTGGAGGCAGTGGAGATGTCCTGTCTAAGGGCAATGTGTGGTGTAAATATTATGCAGAAAATTCGAATGGGGAAATTAGGAGAAGGTGTGGAGTTACTAAAAGTATTTGTCAGAGGGCTGAAGAGGGTTGTTGAGGTGGTTTGGTCATTTAGAGAGAATGGATCAAAGTAGAATGACTTGGAGAGCGATAAATCTGTAGGGGAAGGAAGGCGGGTAGGGGTCGTCCTAGAAAAGGTTGAGGAAGGGTAAAGGAGGTTTTGGGGCGAGGGCTTGGACTTCCAGCAAGCATGTGGAGCGTGTTAGATAGGAGTGAATGGAGAGAATGGTTTTTGGGACATGACGATCTGTTGGAGGTGAGCAGGGTAACATTGTGTGAAGGGATTCAGGGAAACCAGTTAATTGATTTAGTTGGACTTGAGTCCTGGAAATGGGAAGTACAATGCCTGCACTTTAAAGGAGGGGTCTGAGATAGTGACAGCTGGGAGGGACTTTTCTCAGCTGTAGTATCTGAGCTCCTCTGCAAAGACAGTGATTATGTATGAGTGTGGTGAAAGTGTTGAATGATGATGAAAGTTTTTTTCTTTTGGGGATTTTCTTTCTTTTGGGTCACCCTGCCTCGGTGGGAGACGGCCGACTTGTTGAAAAAAAAAAAAAAAAAAATGTATATATATATAAATATATATATATATAAATAAATATATAAAAATATATATATATATATATATTATATATATATATATATATATATATATATATATATATATATATATATATATATATATATATATATATATATATACAGTGGTACCTCGACTTACGATATTTTTTCATTCCAGAATGCTGTTCAAGTGTCATTACCAAACGAATTTATCTCCTTAAGAAATGTTGTAAAATAGACTAGTCCTTTTAGACCCCAAAATTACACTTACAAAAGCATTTAAAAATAAACTTACATACAAGGGTGAGTTTGGGGACCATCGTAAGTCGAGGTACCACTGTATATATATATATATATATATATATATATATATATATATATATATACACACAATGGTCCACCCATTACAAGACACACTAAGGGCAAACTTCTAGGTCTTCATCTTGACTGCAATCTTAAATTTCAGATCCACATCAAGCATATAACTAAGAAAGTTTCCAAAACAGTAGGTATCCTTTCCAAGATACGATACTATGTACCCCAAAGGGTGCTCCTTACTTTATATCACTCTCTAATATACCCTTACCTCACCTATGGTATTTGTGCTTGGAGATCTACCATGGCCAATCACCTTAAACCTTTAATAACCCAACAAAAAGTGGCGGTGTGGATGATCACAAACTCCTGCACCAGACAACACACCCTACCACTCTTCAAAAGCTTGAACTTACTTAATATACAAAATATACACACTTATTATTGTGCCTACTATATATACAGAACATTAAACTCCAATATCAACTCTCCACTCAAACTTCTCCTAGAGAGTTTCAACAGAACACACAGGCATAACACGAGGCACAAAACACTTTTTGACATCCCTTGTGTCCGTCTCACACTATGCAAAAATGCAATGCACATAAGGGCCTGAAGATCTGGAACTCTTTGCCCGAAACAGCAAGAGGTCCCCTGCCCACAAATCAACTTAGGGCTATACTAAAAAATCACCTCATCTCTCAATAACAACCATACCCACACTATGCTAAACTCTAACCAAATTTAAAGCAACTCTCCCAAATATTTTATTATCCCTTAACTATTAAGCCATTATTACAAACTTAAAAAATGTATGTTTGTATCATTAATTGTACTACCTCATATTAATAATAGAGTAAAATATTGAATATTTGTATTCTACCACTTTTCACCTGTTTAGAATTAAGTAGTCTTAAGTATTAGGTTAAGTGCCCGAAATGCCTCGGCATGATAGTGGCTTTCTTTGTACCAATCAAATTATGAAATGTAAACACACATTGTAACCATAGCAAAGAAATAAAGTTTTGATTTTGATTTTGATTGGGTCTTATTAATTCCACCATCACTTAAAAATATATTACACCAGGATTACTAGTATGTACAGTACTACCTGCTCACCTACCTACCATTACTACTGACATTTTTGGGTTATCCTAGGTAATTTACACTATGTATGATAAATGATAACTTAATGTTACTATACTGCCATCACTACTATTACCTTCAAGAATGTCCTGCCTTCTGGACTCCTTTTATATACTGTGTCTATTCACTGTATTGTTTGCACCGGCATGACAAAGCTCCCAGTGAGCAAAACACAGTAAATGTTTTATTAATTGAACATGTCAATTTACCTAACAGTTTGTTAATTCTCATCCATTAATGAGTAGATAATCTTTGCAAACTCATAATTAATAATATTGTTGAGAACAAGGATATGGATTTGCAGTGACAAAAGTAGTGTAATCAGTAAGTTGATACAAGTACAGTAGAACCCAGAGTTTCAGCCACCCTGAGTATCGGCCGCTTCGAGTTTCGACCGCTTTTTTCGACCAAATTTTGTCCCGAGTTTCGGCCATTGCCCTGTGTTTCAGCTGGCATACCAGACCTGTCTGTCTGCCCATGCTTGCGCACCTCCCCACGCAGGCGTCGTGAGCCAGTCTAGCATTGTTTATCCTTGAGTGAACATTACCTGCGCGCTCATACAAACATTTCACAATAAATTCATTGTGTTTAGTGTTTTTTCATTAATTGTGACTGAAATAAGCCACCATGGGCCCAAAGAAACTTCCAAGTGGCAGCCCTGTGATAAAGAAAGTGAGGAACACCATAGAAATGAAGAAGGAAATAGTAGAAAAATACGAGAGTGGCGTACGTGTGGGGGAGCTTGCCAGGATGTACAGCAAAAACAAATCAATTATCACTTCTATCCTGGCGAAGAGAAAAGAACTCAAGGAAGCTTATGTTGCGAAAGGTGTTGACATGTTAACCAAAAAGTTAACCAAAGTTGTTGGTGGTGTGGATCAACAATAAACAGATAGCGGGTGATAGTGTTTCGGAGTCGATCATTTGTGAAAAGGCAAGGCAGTTGCATGCCGATCTTGTAAAGAAAAGGCCTGGAACCAGTGCTGATTTTAGTGATTTTAAGGCCAGCAGAGGCTGATTTGACAGGTTTAAGAAGTGTAGTGGCATACACAGCTTTGTAAGGCATGGTGAGGCAGCCAGTTCAGACAAACGGGCAGCTGAAAAATTTGTGCAGGAATTTAAAAGGTAAGTAGAGACTGAAAAATTTAAACCCCAACAAGTGTTCAATTGTGATGAAACAGGCCTGTTTTGGAAGAAAATGCCGAAGAAGACCTACATTACTCAGGAGGAAAAGGCACTGCCAGGACACAAGCCTATGAAAGACAGGCTAACTCTTTTGTTCTGTGCTAAAGCTAATGGGGATTTTAAAGTGAAGCCTTTACTGGTGTATCACTCAGAAAATCCCAGTGTGTTCAAGAAAAACAATGTCATCAAGAATAAATTGTGTGTCTTGTGGAAAGCTAATAATAAGGCATGGGTCACGAGGCAAATTTTCAAAGTGTGTTTGGCCCCAGTGTGAAAAAATACCTCCTGGAAAATAAATTGCCACTCGAAGTGCCTCCTGGTAATGGACAATGCTCCTGCTCATCCTCCAAACTTGGTAGATCTCTTGTCTAGGGACTTCAGTTTTATAACAGTGAAGTTCTTGCCTCCTAACACCACTCTTCTCATCCAGCCCCTGGACCAGCAGATCATTTCTAACTTCAAAAAACTCAACACCAAAGCAGTGTTTGAAAAGTGCTTTGAAGTGACCTCGGACACTCAGTTGACCCTAAGAGAGTTCTGGAGGAATCATTTCAATATCTACAACTGCATAAGCCTTATAGGTAAGGCTTGGCAGGAAGTGACTTCCATTACTTTGAACTCTGCTTGGAGAAATTTGTGGGCCAGAATGTGTCGTCCAGAGGGATTTTGAAGGGTTTGAGGCTGACCCTGACCCTGCCAACCCTCTGCCTGTTGTGGAAGGTATTGTGGCATTGGGCAAGTCCATGGGGTTGGAGGTGAGTGGCGAGGATGTGGAAGAGTTGGTGGAGGACCACAGGGAAGAGCTAACCACTGATTAGCTGCAAGAGCTTCATCTGGAACAGTATCAGACAACAGTTGAGGAACTTGCTTCACAGGAGGAGGAGGAAGAGGGAGTGAAGGAGGTGCCTTCTTCGGTGCTTAAAGACATGTGTGCAAAGTGGAATGAGTTACAAAGTTTTGTGGAGAAATACCATCCTGAGCAAACTGAAACAACCCATCTCTGCAACATATTCAGTGACAAAATAATGTCCCATTTTAGGGACACTTAAAGAAGCGCCAGAAACAGAGCACTCTGGACAGTTATTTTGTGCGACAAGGGTCCAGTGACTCTCAAGCTGGTCCTAGTGGCATTAAAAGACAAAGAAGGGAAGTAATCCCAGATAAGGACTTGTTGCCTAAAGTCTTTATGGAAGGGGATTTCCCTTCCAAACAATAAGTGCTCCCTCACTCCTCCTCCCTATCTTCCAGATGCCAGCAACAGTCTTCAATAAAGGTAAGTAAATGTTATTTTAAATGTTTATTTAAATATTTATTATTCTATTGTATTACTAATTTATTACTGTATGTAAGGGGGTAAGGCAGCTGGGATTGATGGGATAAAGATAGAAATGTTAAAAGCAGGTGGGGATATAGTTTTGGAGTGGTTGGTGCTATTATTTAATAAATGTATGAAAGAGGGTAAGGTACCTAGGGATTGGCAGAGAGCGTGTATTGTTCCTTTGTATAAAGGCAAAGGGGACAAAAGAGAGTGCAAAAATTATAGGGGAATAAATCTGTTGCAGTTTTATAACTGTAGTGTAAAGCACCCCTCTGGCAAGACAGTGATGGAGTGAATGATGACGAAAGTTTTTCTTTTTCGGGCCACCCTGCCTTGGTGGGAATCGGCTGATGTGTTAATAAATAAATAAGTCTGTTGAGTGTACCTGGTAAAGTGTATGGTAGAGTTATTATTGAAAGAATTAAGAGTAAGACAGAAAGCAGGATAGTAGATGAACAAGGGGGCTTTAGGAAAGGTAGGGGGAGTGTAGACCAAGTGTTTACAGTGAAACATATAGGTGAACAGTATTTGGATAAGGGTAAAGAGGTTTTTGTGGCATTTATGGATTTGGAAAAGGCGTATGATAGGATGGATAGGGGGGCAATGTTGCAGATGTTGCAGGTATGGAATAGAAGGTAGGTTACTGAAAGCAGTGAAGAGTTTTTATGAGGATAGTGAGGCTCAGGTTAGAGTGTGTAGGAGGGAGGGGGACTATTTCCCAGTAAAAGTGGGCCTTAGACAAGGATGTGTGATGTCACCGTGGTTGTTCAATATATTTATAGATGGGGTTGTAAGAGAAGTGAATGCGAGGGTCTTGGCAAGAGGTGTGGGGTTAAACGATAAAGAATCAAATACAAAGTGGGAGTTGTCACAGTTGCTTTTTGCTGATGACACTGTGCTTTTGGGAGATTCTGAAGATAAGTTGCATAGGTTGGTGGATGAATTTGGTAGGGTGTGAAAAAGAAGAAAATTGAAAGTGAATATAGGAAAGAGTAAGGAAGGTGATGAGGATAACAAAAAGATTAGGTGACAAAAGATTGGATATCAGATTGGAGGGAGAGAGTATGGAGGAGGTGAATGTATTCAGATATTTAGGAGTGGACATGTCAGCAGATGGGTCTATGAAAGATGAGGTGAATCACAGAATTGATGAGGGGAAAAGGGTGAGTGGAGCACTTCGGAGTCTGTGGAGACAAAGAACTTTGTCCATGGAAGTAAAGAGGGGAATGTATGAGAGTATAGTTATACCAACACTCTTATATGGGTGTGAAGCATAGGTGATGAATGTTGCAACGAGGAGAAGGCTGGAGGCAGTGGAGATGTCATGTCTGAGGTCAATGTGTAGTGTGAATATAATGCAGAGAATTCGGAGGAGGTGCGGGATTACCAAAACTATTATCCAGAGAGCTGAGGAGGGGTTGTTGAGGTGGTTCGGACATGTAGAGAGAATGGAACGAGACAGAATGACTTCGAGAGTGTTTAAATCTGTAGTGGAGGGAAGGCGGGGTAGGGGTCAACCCAGGAAAGGTTGGAGGGAGGGGGTAAAAGAGGTTTTGTGTGCAAGGGGCTTGGATTTCCAGCAAGTATGCGTGAGCGTATTTGATAGGAGTGAATGGAGACAAATATACAATATGGTTTTTAATACTTGACGTGCTGTTGGAGTGTGAGCAAAGTAACATTTATGAAGGGATTCAGGGAAACCGGCAGGCCGGACTTGAGTCCTGGAGATGGGAAGTACAGTGCCGGCACTCTGAAGGAGGGGTGTTAATGTTGCAGTTTTATAACTGTAGTGTAAAGCACCCCTCTTGCAAGACAGTGATGGAGTGAATGATGATGAAAGTTTTTCTTTTTCGGGCCACCCTGCCTTGGTGGGAATCGTCCGATGTGTTAATAAAATAAAAAAAATAATTTATCTGTGTTGTGTGTAGTATGTAAAACTATAGTTATTCTTTAAAAAATGTATTTTTTTGTGAATATTTTTGTGGGTCTGGATCGGATTAATTGTATTTACATTATTTCTTATGGGAAATATTCCTTTGACTTTCGACCGTTTTGAGTTTAGGCCTAGCTCCTGGAATGGATTACGGTCGAAACTCGGGGTTCCACTGTACTTATAAATATTTATGTTGACTCAAGAGATTGCTTCAGCAGTTTTCCATAAATAATAATTTTTCAACATCTTGTGCAAGAGATAACCTATTTGTGCCTATAAGAGCAGAGCCATGCTCATAATCTCTCATCTTTAGTTTATCATATACAGTGGACCCCCGGATTTCGTACTGCTCCAAACTCAAACAATTATGTAATTGTATTTTTGTAAGTGCTTTTGTAAGTGTATTTTTGGGGGTCTAAAAGGACTAATCTAATTTACATTATTCCTTATGGGAACAAATTCGTTCGGAAACAGCACTTGAACAGCATTCTTGAACAAAATAATTATGAAATCCGGGGGTCCACTGTAATTTTGTAGTTTCTAATGGTCATAGAGCTCTTTCAGTCTTTCTTAGTATTTTGTTTTAAATCTCTAGAAGCAATTTTAAAGCATCTTGAAATTCTTTTCATTTAAGTGTTGCATGTGTATCTGTATTCCACAATCTGTCAGTATTCTCTATTCTCATACCTGAACTTGTTTCAGTATTTATGTTCTTAATCATGGAACCCAGTTATTAAGGGTAAGGTTAATATGCACAATTTACAAACATTGTACTTGGCTTATAAATTCAAAGTACTGTCAAGATGTATTAACTGGACCCATGTTGAATTCAACATATTATTTTTACTATAGCTTATAGTGTTACTCCCCTAGCCTCAGAACCCCAAAAGTAAATGTTCAGAGTACAATAAATTCTCATATTTTATCCTAATGCAAGTGTTGAATAACATATATTTGATAGAAGTATAACCTATTGTATAATTAGTGTAACCTGATCAAACTATGTTTTGTACATCTAGTGTTAAGTAATCAGTAATCTGTTAAGTGTAGATTGCCCGTAATGCCAAGGCATGATAGTGGCTCTCTTTGCACTACAAATCATTGTAAACCCTCACTGTCAACTACCTATGTATATATACTTCCTACACTATGTCAACCACACTGTAAACTTACAAGGAAATAAAAAATCTGAATCTGAATAGAACTCAATATAATATTCCAAGCCAAATTAAATAAGCCCAAACTTTGTTGAAAAGTCAAGAGATAATGAAACATTATTAACAATAAATGGCAAGGTGAAACTTTTTGCCTTAATGTGCAAGCTTATAACAAGAAAGTAGTTCTCCTTCACATCAACTTATTTAAAAGCAACATTATTATGATAAAAATAGTGGTAAAACCAACCAAAACATTGCAGCTACACTCTGGATAAATATAGAACAAAAACAAGGCAATTACACTTTGGACACAGAATCAACTACTTTCTCACCTACCCCTACCAATATTCCTGTTTTACACTTCCTGCAGTGCACCTAAAATGAAAAACATACTCGTGAGAACAGGACAGTGCTCGTGGAAGACTGACAGAAAAAGAGCGAGAAGGGAAGCTATATGAAAGTCAGTAGAGACTTTAATTAAGAGTATGGTCTAAGAGGGATAAGAGAACTTATGTAACTTTGGAAGAGGGTGGGACTGAGGATAGAAAGGAAGGAGGAAAACACCAAGGATAGTCTAGTATTATTCTTGACATGTATAGAACAAATACATCTCTAACACTCCCATGCTACTAGGCATGTTCTTGTGTCTGGAGTATACCTGGAGATACCTGAAGAGGGCTTCAGGGGTCAACACCCCTGCAGCCCGATCTGTGACCAGGCCTCGTGTTGGATCAGGGCCTGATCAACCAGGCTTGTTACCGCTGGCTGCACGCAAGCTGACGTACGAACCACAGCCTGGCTGGTCAGGTACTGATTTTAGGTGCCTGTCCAGTGCCTTCTTGAAGACAGCCAGGGGTCTATTGGTAATCCCTGTTATGTATGCTGGGAGGCAGTTGAACAGTCTTGGGCCCCTGACACTTATTATGTTTCCTCTTAACGTATTTGTGCCACACCTGCTTTTCACTGGGGGGATGTTGCATCACCTACCAAGTTTTTTGCTCTTGTTTTTTGCTTTTGAAATTTCTAGGTCTGCACCTTGACTGTAATCTTAAATTTCTATTTCATTCCCACATCCAGCATATATCCAAGAAAATTTCCAAATCAGTAGGCATCCTTTCCAAGATACAGTACAATGTACGCCAAATGACACTCTTTACCCTTTACCACACTTTAATATATCCCTACCTCACCTATGGTATTTGTGCTTAGGAATCAACCACAGCCAACCACCTTAAACCTTTAATAACCCAGCCAAAAGCTGCTGTGCAGATGATTACCAACTCCTGTGTCAGACAGCACATCCCACCACTTTTCAAAAGCCTGAAACTACTAAATTTACGAGACATACACTCATATTATTGTGCATACTATATATACAGAACATTAAACTCCAATATAAACCCTCTGCTTAAACTTCTCCTTGATAGCTACAACAGAACGAACAGTCACAATACAAGGCACAAGGCAATCTTCGACATCCTTGATGTCAGTCTCACACTATGCAAAAATGCAATGCACATAAAGGGCCTGAAGATTTGGAATTCACTACCTGAACCAGTGAAGGATCCTCTGACTTCATACAAATTTAGGGCTATGCTTAAAAATTATCCCATTTCTCAATGCTAACCAAACCAACCAAAACAACTTCTAATCAGTTTGAAGCAACTCTCCCAAATATCATATTATATGACCTCTAGTCTATTAAAACATCTGCCAATCCATAAAATATTACTGTTGAACCATTAATTGTAATATTGTTTTTATTATGTGCAACTTCATTATGTATTATTATTTCTATAAACTTCCACCTTGACTACCTCGCATTAGTATTAAGAGAAAAAAAAGATTTATTAAAAAGTTAACCACTCTTATCTTGTCTAGACCTAAGTAGTTATTATGCACTAGGATTAGTCTGCCTGAAATGACCCAGCATGACAGTGGCTTTCTTTGTACTTAACAAATCAAAACAAGCGATCTGTAAAGTGTCAACATGGGCTTGGCATCCCTGGTTTTGAAGGTTCTCATTATCCATCCTGTCATTTTTCGAGCAGATGCAATTGCTACTTTGTTATGGTCCTTGAAGGTGAGATCCTCTGACATGATCACTCCCAAGTCTTTGACATTAGTTTTTCGCTCTATTGTAACCTTTGCAAAGAAATAAATCTTCATTCTTTATTCCTTTAACCCTTTGACTGTCACAAGCCCATTTCTGAAACTGTCATTCTATGTCGCAAAATATTCTAAAAAAAAAGAAATCTTATGAAATGATAGAGAATCTTTTCCCAATTGTAATGACACCAAAAGTACGAAATTTGATGGAAAACTTATGGAATTATGCTCTCGCGAAGTTAGTGATCTCAGCGATATATTATATGCATTGGCGATTTCGCCAATTTTGAGCCCTATTTTCGGCCAATTCCATTGTTCCAGTCATCCAAACTCATAGCTATTTCTTTAGAACTCCATTTGTTCTATCGATTGAGTACAATAAACTGCCCATTTACCGATTTCAACTACCCAATAAAGTGGTCAGAAATTGGCAATTTGGCCAATTTCACGCAAAGTAAAAATGATGCCAATTTCAAAATAGGGTCCAGAATAAACAATGCAAACATTCTTGGCACTAAAATAACATTTTCTCTGTTCATTAGTCACGTCTCCAGGCCCCTCTTATATTACTCTTACCTTCTATTTTTATTTTTATTCACACAAAAAATAGAAGATTTACTGTTATGCAGACTACTGCATTATTGTAAAAATGGTATAAATAATATCAGTGCACTTGTGAAAGAATATTAGACTCACCAGTTGACGTGTATTGGACGCGTGGTGTGATTTGTTTACTCTTGAACATTGGCAAAAATCGAACATTTCTGCTACTTTGAGCTCAATTTCAAGGTCGTTTTCATCGTGAAACTAATCAAAATCACACAAAAAATAGAAGATTTACTGTTATGCAGACTACTGCATTATTGTAAAAATGGTATAAATAATATCAGTGCACTTGTGAAAGAATATTAGACTCACCAGTTGACGTGTATTGGACGCGTGGTGTGATTTGTTTACTCTTGAACATTGGCAAAAATCGAACATTTCTGCTACTTTGAGCTCAATTTCAAGGTCGTTATCATCATGAAACTAATCAAAATCATCTCTATTTCTGTAATATGTTTTCCATTCTATCAAATGAGACCAAGAAAACGAGAATACAACCATAAATACTATACGAAAATACACCTCAAAGTTGGCGTTTTAATCCAAAAACACGGTCGGAGTTTTTTTTCTCATTATGCACTGCATGCTGCAGGATTTTTTTTTATACAGCACACACTGACCACACAGACCCATTCTCTCACATGTTGGCCTACCAGCTTTCTCGCGCTTGATTTGAAGCCGCTAGAATTTTTGAGTATACAGTGGTACCTCAGTTTTCGTACAGCTCCCAACTCGAACAATTATGTATGTGTATTATTGCAAGTACTTTTGAAAGTGTATTTTTGGGGTCTGAAATGGACTAATCTAATATACATTTGTCCTTATGGAACAAATTCATTAGGTAACGGCGCTCGCACAGCATTCTGGAATGAATTATCAACGAAAACCGAGGTACCACTGTATATATGTCCGAAACACTGGCTCGTAAGACGTATATATACGGCCGAAACAGTCAAAGGGTTAAGGAGTGATTTTCGTGTGCAGATTTAGGACTAGTCCCTCTAGGTTTTTCCAAGTGTATATTATCATGTACCTTTGTCACCTGCATTTCAGGGAGTACATATCAAGGGCCTTCAACCGTTCCCAGTAATTTAGGTGCTTTATCGTACATATATGTGCCATAAAAGTTCTCTGTACATTCTCCAGGTCTGCAATTTCACCTGCCTTGAAAGGGGCCATTAGTGTACAGCAATATTCCAGCCTAGAGAAAAAGTGATTTGAAGAGAATCATCATGGGCTTGGGATCCATAGTTTTGAAGGTTCTCATCATCTATCCTATCATTTTCCTAGCAGCTGTGGTAGATATATTGTTGTGATCTTTGAATTGAGATCCTCTTACATTATCCTTTGTATTTTATGAACATTTTACTTTTCACCACTATTATATGCTGTATTATTTAAGCAACTGAATAAATTACTGAAGCATGAAAGCTGGGTGAATTTTTGCAGGCCTCTGTGGACATACTTGGCCAGTGTATGTCAGATACCCGGGATATGGGAAGTTGCAAAGTTTGAACTATGTTCGATTAAAAACATAAAACAAAAAAGTATTGTAAAAGGATTTATTGTACAGTGCCTGCACTTTGAAAATTTGAAAGGGATGTTGTAATTCAGTGGATATCATTTGTTCATGATACTTGTGCCCATCTGGAATGAGAGCTAGGGAAGGGAGTGAGTGATGGTAACTGATTTTCTTCTTTGGGTTACCCTATATTATGAGAAATGTCAGAGAAGTTACTTTGAAAAATATCTATAATTAGTTTTGATTTTCAATAATAGCCAAGTTAAAGAGATTTTTAACTCTAATCATGTGTCCATAAAGATAAATATTTAATGGAAATTATGAAGTATGCAAAAAATAAAATTGTTTATTGTTTATTTGTTTTAAATCAACTCTTTTTACCTCTCATGAGAATCCTTTGATGTTCTGCGAGGTGGTGAATGTCTCCTCGACTCTCTTCTTCTCGGAGAATAATCAGGTGGACTCCTCGAGTGTTTCCTATGATTTCTATTCCTTTCCCTCCACCCATCATCAGAATAATTTTCAGAATAGCCATGGTCTTTATACCTCGGATCTAAACGTCCTCGATCCCCTTCATACCTGTGTTGTGAAGATTTACTAAAGAGATTCATAAAAATTGATTCTATATAAATTATCAACATATGATACCTATTTATAATGACATCAGTTACTGCTGAAACTGTTACATAATTTAATCACAACACACAAAAACATAAAACAACAGATTTATAACCTTGATGAAGTATGGGAAGATCGCTCCTGGCCTCGAGAAGGTGGCTCACGTTCTCTCAAACGACCACTGTCTCTATAGTTACTTATTTTTGATGCCAAACCTCTATCTATGCCAGATCTAGAAGCATGCTCTTCAATGAGTGACCTATGAGATGTTGCTCGATCTTCATCCCAACTTGACCCTGGCCATGTCTGCTGATGTATATCAGGACCAACACCTCTTGGGGGTCCTGGGGGTGGTGCACCAGGCTGAGGTAGCTGTGCTGTTGGTGGTGATGGACCCCAATTATAGCATGATGTTCCGCTGTAATTTAAACTAGGTGGTGGACAAGAGGGTGGTCCAGGAGATGGTCCAGGAGGAGGAAACTGAGGAACAGGTGGAGGGCCTGAAGTTCCACTAGCCGGAATGGGAGGTGGTCCATTTAGTCCTGGAAACGGTCTTGGAGGAACAGCAAAATGAGTGTTTGGAGGAGGACACTGAGGTGGACCATGCTGAGTAGGGGGATACTGACTAGGTGGGGGAATTGTGGGAGGAAAATGGAAAGGATCTGGCAATGGAGGTTCTGGTAAACCTTGTGAAGGACCTTGTGGGCAAGGCCAACTCTGATGTGGAGCATTCACAACAGGAGGGGGTGCTTGATTAAAATAGGGTGGGCATCCAGAAGATGTTGGGGCTCCCCACTGTGGAGGTGGACCATTTCCAGAGCCTGAATATGACCACTGCGGACAACTAGAACCTCCAGGTCCTGACCATGCTGGTCCGGAACTCATGAGGCCACCTGAAGAAAAGCAGTAGATGTATGTAGATTCTTCATGAGAGTGTTAGTGATCCTAATGACAAATTTAATAAAAAAGTTAAACAGAAAAATGATCTAAAAGTATTAAACAGCCTTTCCAGACCTTCATATACCTATCATTTCAGAGCATAGCTATAGATAAATTAAAACAATTTAAATAAATTCTTAAGCCATAATTTTTCCCACTCTACAAATATAATTTTATTTCAGTAGTTGTTGCTTAAGGACAGAAAAGTAAATAAACAAGGAAAACTTGAAATTATCCTCTGACAGCAAATTTGCATTTAATATACATACAGAAACAAAAACTTAAACAATACATGTATACAACACTGGAACACCACCAACTATTTGATGAGATTCAATGTAACACGCTTACTAATTAAAGACTAATTTCTCTCAGACAAAAATGCATTGAATCATCATTAATCTCTATTCCAGGCACTATTAAACAGAACAAAGGCAGCTTCATCATTTCTGAAGTATTAGCCAGGGTCCTCCTTAAAATGATATACCCTACCATCACAACTACAAGTTACCTTTATTATTAGTTCTACCACCATCACTACCACTACCTGGAGTATACCTGGAGGGGCTTCTGGGGGTCAACGCCCCTGCGGCCCGGTCTGTGACCAGACCTCTTGGTAGATCAGGGCCTGATCAACCAGGCTGCTACTGTTGGCCGCACGCAACCCGACGTATGAACCCCAGCCCAGCTGGTCAAGTACTAACTTTAGGTGCCTGTCCAGTGTGATTTATTATTAATGTGGGGGAGCGATAAACCCATAGGGGTATGATGGAAGGCTCAATTCACAGATCCAGTTCCCTAGATCAAGAGCCCCTCACCAGCACTACTAGTGTGAGCCATTAAGCCTACTGTTGTGCTTGTGTTCCTCTCTCACCTAATCTTGTTTCTTATATATATCCCATGTCCTAGTATTGTTTGCACTGGCTTGATAAAGCTCCGGGAGCGTGAGACGTAGCCATAATAAAATGCCCATAAAATATCTCAGTTACACATGTCCTTTTACCTAACATATAGTCTTTACTTTCACCTATGGACTTTCTTATTATTGTATATTTTGTAAATGCCGTGATTGTAATTTAAGAATCTAAATCTAATCTTATTACATTAAAAAGGAAGCTTCTTCGCTCATTATTACTTTCCTATATGATAATCTCAATTTTCAATAATATGTTACTATTATGTTACCCCCTACTCAATCAAAACTAAATACTCATATTATAAGTTAATGTCAAAAATGTTCAATGTTATTTTCATTAAGATAATCTCAATTCAATATTACCATTCGAGAATCTAAACACCTGTAACAATCTAATATCATCATATAATAATTTAAACAGTACAATTTCATCATATTGTAATTTTGAAAACAATTTTTAACTAGAATAAACTCAATAAATTTCTCTAATATTAAGTACATAGTCTTTAAGTTACTTGATTAAGCTGCCCCTAATGCCATGGCATGTCAGTGGCTCTCCTTGCACTCAATTTACATTGTAATCACCAATACCTATGTAATCTGCAATCTGCAAAGAAATAAAATTTACTTTACTACTACTTTACTTTACTAAATACAACATACAGCAAAGATCATTCATCAGTTTTGTTGAAGTACCTAGGGTTTTTAAGTCACCCAACATTTAAAACACATATCCAAATATGTCAAGAATAAAATATAATAGTTTATTTATTTCCTGACAATACCTATAAGAGGGAAGAGACAGGTCAGGGACACAGACTCTTCTTAGTTTTCTTGTTGGGGTTTATAGGGCCACTGAGAGCTTACGTCGTATCGACGTAAAGAAAGAAAGAAACCTCGACTTAGGAAGTTGATTCATGTACAGATGCAGATAAATACAGTTACCTAAATTAACAAACATAGCAGCAGATGTGGAAGCTGACTAATAAACTAGTGCCCGAAATGCCTAGAATGCCCAGGCATGCTAGGCATTTTTGTCCCCCCCCCGGTTGCATGGTTTCATGCATGGAAGGAGTGTGCATCATTGCATAGCCACCTTTCTCACCCTGCACACTGACAGCTCATACACTACCTTCCTTGACCTTAAATCTGCTTTTGATGTTGCCAACCGACATGTAATCATTAGTGAACTTGCCAGAATGGATGTTGGAGGATGGCTTCTCCGCTGGATTAAAGGCTACCTGTCTAACAAAAAGTTTTCTGTGTTGTTCCAGGGGCATAGAAGTATAACTAAAGACTTTCAATTAGGAACCCCACAGGGAGGTGTGCTCAGTCCCACTCTATTCAATATTCTAATTAATGCCTTACTTAATGCTATGCCTAGCCAGCCCCATCATTATATGATTAGTTTCGCTGATGATATAATGATTCACACCATCGGATTCTCCAACACCCAAAACATCCTTAACCATGTACTAGCCTCGTGTCAGGACCTGAGGTTGATAATCTCTACTGATAAAACAAAGATACTCAATAGGCGTCCTCCTCGACAGAGAGGCACAGTTCGCCAGATCCAGTTGCATGATGGGTCTCTTCTAGAATATGTAAACAGATACAGGTATCTAGGCTTTGAGGTCCCACTACTTGGACCTGTTGTAACGAGACTTTGTCGTCAATACAAAGAAAGGCTGATAGCACTTAGAGTTGTGGCAGGGTTTCACCCCAGGTATGGTATTAATGTTAAAATTGTGAAAATGAATTATCTTGCTTATATTAGATCATTGGTTGATTATGCTGAGCCACTACTTGCTCTTGTGTCTGACTGGAAGCTTGGAGGGCTGGAAAAACTGCGCAACGAAGCAATGAGGATCATTTTAGGATGCCCTCGTACTGCCAAAATTTTAAATATGCAGAAAGAACTTGATATTCCTAGCATCAGAGATAATGTTACTGAAAGAAATATTCTAATTGGGGTTAATATGCTCAGGCAAGCCCATTCAAACCCATGCACAAAAGCCCTCCAAACTTTCCTCAGCACTGGTGAACATCCCTCCAGATGGATCGAAAAAACTGGAACCGACCTCCGCATGAATAAGATACATGATCTATGTCAAGTAAGGCAACAGCGGCACTTCTCCGCTCCATGGAATATTACCCCATTCCAAACTACCATCCCTCCATTTCCCCCCAAACTACTTCTTAAATCACAACCAAAGCTTCGCCTTGAAGCCAAACATGATGCCTTAAGCTGTATTGATAATTTAGTCAAACAGCACATTCTCTCACAAATTATTTACGTTGATGATTCTGTTCACCAATCCACTGGTGCAGCTGGTAGTGCTGCTGTTGTCATACAGAGTGATGGCTCACTTAAAGAAATTGGAGAACGCATCAATAACTGGGCCTCTACCCTTCAGACAGAACTGTTTGCCATACTCCTTGCACTCAAATGCATCCATGTATCTAAGGTTGACACTTTAATTGTAACTGATTCTCTGTCATCCATAAATGCTCTCAACTCATTTAATATAAATTGTGGCATGCTTGTGTCAGAAGCCAGACACAGGTATGGTAGGATTGTTGATAGTAGAGTCAGAGTGCACATGCTGTGGATTCCATCTCACATTGGTCTTCAGATGCACGATAGAACTGATAAATTGGCTAAGTTTTATGCTTTCAAAGAAGGGGTAGATTACAATCTTGGCTTGTCAGTTAGCAGTTTGAGAACAATAATACGAAAAGAAATTCAACTGAATTTTATTGACTTAAGACTCAGGGAGATTGACACCAGTCAGTCCATCTACATCATTCTGTCATGCAGGAGGAGCCACATGTCTATGGTGCATCCAACAAAATAAGCAGACTCTTGGATGTCACTGCCGCCCGCCTCCGTCTGCTTTATAAGTATCTTTGGTAGGTTAAATCACCACCACCAGATGTAGACCAAACAAAATGTAAACTTTGCCAGATGGACTATTGTCACACCCTGCGTCATTATATACTGGAGTGCGATCAAATTAATGAATTCAGAGACAGCTCACTCAGAAATGTTCAAGATATGTTAAAGTAATTTATCCACAGTGGCATATTACAGACCGTTCTGGAAAAATACCCTGACTTTGCTCCCTGTAAATAAAGCATTACCATGTGTACTCACCTAATTGTAGTTGCAGGGGTCGAGACTCAGCTCCTGGCCCCGCCTCTTCGCTGTCCGCTACTGGGTCTCTGCTCTCCCTGCTCCATGAGCTTCTTAAAACTATGTATGGTTCCTGCCTCCACTATATCTTTCTCTAGACTATTCCACTTCCTGACTACTCTGTGGCTGAAGAAATGCTTCCTAACATCCCTTTGACTCATCTGAGTCTTCATCTTCCAGTTGTGTCCCTTTGTTTCTGTCTTCCCTCTCTGGAACATCCTGTCACTGTCTACCTTGTCGATTCCCCGCAGTATTTTGTATGTCGTTATCATGTCTCCTCTGACCCTTCTTTCCTCCAGTGTTGTTAGTCCTATTTCCCTCAACCTTTCCTCATAGGACAGACCCCTGAGTTGTGGAACTAACCTTGTACCAAATCTTTGCACTTTCTCTAGTTTCTTTACGTGCTTGACCAGGTGTGGGTTCCAGACTGGTGCTGCATATTCTAGTATGGGCCTGACGTACACGGTGTACAGTGTCTTGAGCGATTCCTTGTTAAGGTAACGGAACGCTAATCTTAGGTTTGCCAGTCGCCCACATGCTGCCGCAGTTATCTGGTTGATGTGTGCCTCCGGAGACGTGCTTGGCGTTATACTCACCCCAAGGTCTTTCTCCTTTGCCGAGGTTTGTAGCCTTTGCCCGCCTAGCCTGTACTCTGTCAGCGGTCTTCTTTGCCCTTCTCCGATCTTTATGACTTTGCATTTGGTGGGATTGAATTCGAGAAGCCAGTTGCTAGACCAGATGTCAAGCTTTTCCAGGTCTGTTTGAAGTCCTGCTTGGTCCTCTTCCGATGTGATTCTCCTCATTAATTTCACATCATCTGCGAACAGAGACACTTCTGAGTCTATCCCATCCGTAATGTCATTTACATATACGAAGAATAACACTGGTCCTAGGACTGCCAGAATGGATGTTGGAGGATGGCTTCTCCGCTGGATTAAAGGCTACCTGTCCAACAGAAAGTCTTCTGTGTTGTTCCAGGGGCATAGAAGTATAACTAAAGACTTTGAATTAGGAACCCCACAGGGAGGTGTGCTCAGTCCCACTCTATTCAATATTCTAATTAATGCCTTACTTAATGCTATGCCTAGCCAGCCCCATCATTATATGATCAGTTTTGCTGATGATATAATGATTCACACCACCGGATTCTCCAACACCCAAAACATCCTTAACCATGTACTAGCCTCGTGTCAGGACCTGGGGTTGATAATCTCTACTGATAAAACAAAGATACTCAATAGGCGTCCTCCTCGACAGAGAGGCACAGTTCGCCAGATCCAGTTGCATGATGGGTCTCTTCTAGAATATGTAAACAGATACAGGTATCTAGGCTTTGAGGTCCCACTACTTGGACCTGTTGTAACGAGACTTTGTCGTCAATACAAAGAAAGGCTGAGAGCACTTAGAGTTGTGGCAGGGTTTCACCCCAGGTATGGTGCTAATGTTAAAATTGTGAAAATTATGTATCTTGCTTATATTAGATCATTAGTTGATTATGCTGCCCCACTACTTGCTCTTGTGTCTGACTGGAAGCTTGGAGGGTTGGAGAAACTGCAGAACGAAGCAATGAGGATCATTTTAGGATGCCCTCGTACTGCCAAAATTTTAAATATGCAGAAAGAACTTGATATTCCAAGCATCAGAGATCGTGATACTGAAAGAAATATCCTAATTGGGGTTAATATGCTCAGGCAAGCCCATTCAAACCCATGCACAGAAGCCCTCCAAACTTTCCTCAGCACTGGTGAACATCCCTCCAGATGGATCGAAAAAACTGGAACCTACCTCCGCATGAATCAGATACATGATCTGTGGCAAGTAAGGCAACAGCGGCACTTCTCCGCTCCATGGAATATTACCCCATTCCAAACTACCATCCCTCCATTTCCCCCCAAACTACTTCTTAAATCACAACCAAAGCTTCGCCTTGAAGCCAAACATGATGCCTTAAACTGTATTGATAATTTAGCCAAACAGCACACTCTCTCACAAATTATTTACGTTGATGGTTCTGTTCACCAATCCACTGGTGCAGCTGGTAGTGCTGCTGTTGTCATACAGAGTGATGGCTCTCTTAAAGAAATTGGAGCACGCATCAATAATTGGGCCTCTACCCTTCAGACAGAACTGTTTGCCATACTCCTTGCACTCAAAGGCATCCATGTATCTAAGGTTAACTCTCTAATTGTAACTGATTCTCTGTCATCCATAAATGCTCTCAACTCATCAAGTATAACTTGTAGCATGCTCGTGTCAGAAGCCAGGCACAGGTATGGTAGGATTCTGGATAGTAGAGTCAGAGTGCACATGCTGTGGATTCCATCTCACATTGGTCTTCAGATGCATGATAGAACTAATAAATTGGCTAAGTTTTATGCTTTCAAAGAGGGGATAGATTACAATCTTGGCTTGTCAGTTAGCAGTTTGAGAACAATAATACGAAAAGAACTTCAACTGAATTTTATTGACTTAAGACTCAGGGAGTTTCACACCAGTCAGTCCATCTATCATCATTCTATCATGCAGGAGGAGCCACATGTCTATGGTGCATCCAACAAAATAAGCAGACTCTTGGATGTCACTACCGCCCGCCTCCGTCTGGGTTACAAGTATCTTTGGCAGGTTAAATCACCACCACCAGATGTAGACCAAACAAGATGTAAACTTTGCCAGTTGGATTATTGTCACACCCTGCGTCATTATGTATTGGAGTGCGATAAAATTAATGAATTCAGAGACTACTCATTCAGAAATGTTCAAGATATGTCAAAGTATTTTATCCACAGTGGTATATTACAGACCATTCTGGAAAAATACCCTGACTTTGCTCCCTGTAAATAAAGCATTGACACGTGTGTGTGTGTGTATGTACATGTGTGTATGTGTATGTATGTATATACATGTATGTGTGTGTATGTGTTTGTGTGTGTATATATGTATATGTATGTGTATATGTATATGTGTGTGTGTGTGACCCAACAATTAAAATTTGCACAATAACTCATTACAGTTGTGGCTGGGTGTAGACTAATCTATTGCTCATTGCTTTATAATTTGTTCATGAGTGCAACCATGTACAGACGTAAGTAAATTTACTTACATGATTCATTACCTTGTAACTAGTGAATTAATTACCATTGTACCTTGTTCAGCTATCAAAACTTTGGGGCCCAGTTTCTGGACCCTATATATACCTCTGTAATCTGCAAATACCTTTGTAACTTGTCATGATTGTGACCATCTGAGTTCATTACCTTTGTAACTTGCTCAGCTATCAAACTTTGAGGTCCAGTCCCTGGACCCATTATGTACCTCTGTAATCTTTTGACTACCTCCCACAGGATGGGTATGGGGTGCATAATAAAGATATCAAACTAACTCCTAGGACTGACCCCTGCGGTACGCCGCTCGTCACAGGCGCCCACTGTGATACCTCATCACGCACCATGACCCGTTGTTGCCTCCCTGTGAGGTATTCCCTGATCCATTCCAGTGCCCTTCCTGTTATACATGCTTGTGTGTGTGTGTGTGTACTCACCTAGTTGTGGTTGCAGGGGTCGATTCATAGCTCCTGGCCCCACCTCTTCACTGGCCGCTACTGGGTCACTCTCCCTTCGCCATGAGCCTTATCATACCTCTTCTTGAAGCTATGAATGGATCCTGCCACCACTACATCACTTCCCAAGCTATTCCACTTCCTTACCACTCTGTGACTGAAGAAATACTTCCTAACATCCCTGTGATTCATCTGAGTCCTCAACTTCCAACTGTGACCCCTTGTTGCTGTGTCCCATCTCTGGAACATTCTGTCTCTGTCCACCTTGTCAATTCCTCTCAGTATTTATATGTCATTATCATGTCTTCCCTATCTCTCCTGTCCTCCAGTGTCGTCAGGTCGATTTCCCTTAACCTCTCCTCGTAGGACATACCCCTTAGCTCCGGGACTAGTCTTGTTGCAAACCTTTGCACTTTCTCTAGTTTCTTTATGTGCTTGGCTAGGTGTGGGTTTCAAACTGGTGCTGCATACTCCAGTATGGGCCTAACGTACACAGTGTACAGGGTTCTGAACGATTCCTTATTAAGATGTTGAAATGCTGTTCTTAGGTTTGCTAGGCGCCCGTATGTTGCAGCAGTTATTTGGTTGATGTGCGCCTCAGGAGATGTGCCTGGTGTTATACTCACCCCAAGATCTTTTTCCTTAGTGAGGTTTGTAGTCTCTGGCTCCCTAGACTGTACTCCATCTGCAGTCTTCTTTGCTCTTCCCCAATCTTCATGACTTTGCACTTGGAGGGGTTGAACTCCAGGAGCCAATTTCTGAACCAGTCCTGCAGCCTGTCCAGATAATACTTTATTGAGACATGGTACAATGATACATGGTAGACATAGTTATACATAGTTATTACATAGTTATTACATAGTTATTAATGAGATGTACATGCCAAAAGCCCCTAATATGCTGTGCATTGCGGGCATTCTTAGGACTACTTAATTCTAGACTACATGGTAAAAAGTTATGCCTGGTCCTCGTTTGATTGACTTCTTCTCATCAACTTCACATCATCTGCAAACAGAGACACTTCAGAGGCTATTCCTTCCGTCATGTCGTTCACAAATACCAGAAACTGCACCGGTCCTAGGACTGACCCCTGTGGAACCCCACTCGTCACCGGCGCCCACTCTGACACCTCGCCACGTACCATGACTCGCTGCTGTCTTCCTGACAGGTATTCCCTGATCCATTGTAGTGCCTTCCCTGTTATCCCTGCCTGGTCCTCCAGCTTCTGCACTAATTTCTTGTGTGGAACTGTGAAAAACGCCTTCTTACAGTCCAAGAAAATGCAATCTACCCATCCCTCTCTCTCTTGTCTTACTGCTGTCACCCTGTCATAGAACTCCAGTAGGTTTGTGACACAAGATTTCCCGTCCCTGAAACCGTGTTGGCCGTCGTTGATAAGCTCATTCCTTTCCAGGTGCTCCACAACTCTTCTTCTGATAATCTTCTCCATGACCTTGCATACTATACATGTCAGTGACACTGGTCTGCAGTTTAGTGCTGCGTGCCTGTCTCCTTTTTTAAAAATTGGGACCACATTTGTTGTCTTTCATATCTCAGGTAGTTGCCCTGTTTCGATAGATGTGTTGAAGATTGTTGTTAGTGGTACACATAGCTCCTCTGCTCCCTCTCTCAGGACCCATGGAGAAATGTTATCCTGCCCCATTGCCTTTGAGGTATCTAGCTCGCTTAGTAGCCTCTTCACTTTCTCCTCAGTTGTGTGTATTGTGTCCAGCACCTGATGGTGTACCCCACCTCTCCGCCTTTCTGGAGGCCCTTCTATCTCTTCTGTGAACACTTCTTTATAATAATAATAATAATAATAATAATAATAATAATAATAATAATAATAATAATAATAATAGTTTATTTGGACATGATACAAATAATTATAATGGGTTATGAGATTACATGAGGTGTACATGCCAAAAGTCTCTAATATGCAGAGCATTACCTGGAGTTTACCTGGATAGAATTCCAGGGGTCAACGGCCCGGTCTGTGACCAGGCCTCATGTTGGACCAGAGCCTGATCAACCAGGCTGTTACTGCTGGCCGCAGGCAGTCCAACGTACGAACCACAGCCTGGCTAGTCAGGTACCGACTTTAGGTGCCTGTCCAGTGCCTGCTTGAAGACAGCCAGGGGTTTGTTGGTAATCCCCCTTATGTATGCTGGGAGGCAGTTGAACAATCTTGGGCCCCTGACACTTATTGTGTTGTCCCTCAACGTGCTAGTGGCACCCCTGCTTTTCATTGGGGAATGTTACATCGCCTGCCGAGTCTTTTGCTTTCGTAGAGAGTGATTTTCGTGTGCAAGTTTGGTACTAATCCCTCTAGAATTTTCCACGTGTATATAACAATGTATCTCTCCCGCCTGCGTTCTAGGGAGTACAGGTTTAGAAACTTCAAGCGTTCCCAGTAATTGAGGTGGTTTATCGCAGTTATGCGTGCCGTGAAGGTTCTCTGCACATTTTCAAGGTCAGCAATTTCACCCGCCTTGAAAGGTGCAGTTAGTGTGCAGCAATATTCCAGCCTAGATAGAACAAGCGATTTGTAAAGTGTCAACATTGGCTTTGCATCCCTGGTTTTGAAGGTTCTCATTATCCATCTTGTCATTTTTCTAGCAGATGCGATTGCTACGGTGTTATGGTCCTTGAAGGTGAGATCCTCTGACATGATCACTCCCAGGTCTTTGACATTAGTTTTTCGCTCTATTGTGTGGTTTGAATTAGTTTTGTACTCCGATGAGATTTTAATTTCCTCACGTTTTCCGTATCTTAGTAATTGAAATTTCTCATCATTGAACTTCATATTATTTTCTGCAGCCCATTTAAAGATTTGGTTTATGTCTGCTTGGAGTCTTGCAGTGTCTTCAACGGTGGACACTGTCATACAGATTCGGGTGTCATCTGCAAAGGAAGACACGGCACTGTGGCTTATATCCCTGTCTATGTCCGATATGAGGATGAGGAATAGGATGGGAGCAAGTACTGTGCCTTGTGGAACAGAGCTTTTCACATTAGCTGCCTCAGACTTTACTCTGTTGACTACTACTCTTTGTGTTGTACTTGTTAGGAAATCATAGAGCCATCTACCAACTTTTCCTGTTATTCCTTTATCACGCATTTTGTGTGCTATTACACCATGGTCACACTTGTCAAAGGCTTTTGCAAAGTCTGTGTATATAACATCTGCATTCTGTTTGTCTTCTAGAGCATCTAGAACCTTGTCGTAGTGGTCCAGTAGTTGGGACAGACAGGAGCGACCTGCTCTAAACCCGTGCTGCCCTGGGTTGTGTAATTTATGGGTATCTAGATGAGTGGCGATCATTGTGGGCAGTTTTAAAATCTCATGTTGAGCTCCTCGCACACTTCGCGGTCATTTCTTGTGACCTCCCCTCCTTCCTTCCTCAGCCTGATTACCTGGTCCTTGACTGTTGTTTTCCTCCTGATGTGGCTGTACAACAGCTTTGGGTCAGATTTGGGTTTCGATGCTATGTCATTCTCGTATTATCGTTGGGCCTCCCTTCTTACCTGTGCATATTCATTTCTGGCTCTACGACTGCTCTCCTTATTCTCCTGGGTCCTTTGCCTTCTATACATCTTCCATTCCCTGGCACACTTGGTTTTGTGTGTGTGTGTGTACTCACCTAGTTGTACTCACCTAGTTGTGGTTGCAGGGGTCGAGTCACAGCTCCTGGCCCCGCCTCTTCACTGGCCGCTACTGGGTCACTCTCCCTGCGCCATGAGCTTTATCATACCTCTTTTTAAAGCTATGTATGGAACCTGCCTCCACGACATCGCTTCCCAAACTATTCCACTTCCCGACCACTCTGTGACTGAAGAAATATTTCCTAACATCTCTGTGATTCATCTGAGTCTTCAACTTCCAACTGTGTTCCCCTTGTTGCTGTGTCCCATCTCTGGAACATTCTGTCTTTGTCCACCTTGTCAATTTCTCTCAGTATCTTATATGTCGTTATCATGTCCCCCCTATCTCTCCTGTCCTCCAGTGTCGTCAAGTCGATTTCCCTTAACCTCTCCTCGTAGGACATACCCCTTAGCTCCGGGACTAATCTTGTTGCAAACCTTTGCACTTTCTCTAGCTTCTTTACGTGCTTGGCTAGGTGTGGGTTCCAAACTGGTGCTGCATACTCCAGTATGGGCCTAACGTACACAGTGTACAGGGTCCTGAACGATTCTTTATTAAGATATCGGAATGCTGTTCTTATGTTTGCTAGGCGCCCATATGCTGCAGCAGTTATTTGGTTGATGTGCGCCTCAGGAGATGTGCCTGGTGTTATACTCACCCCAAGATCTTTTTCCTTGATTGAGGTTTGCAGTCTCTGGCCCCCTAGACTGTAGTCCGTCTGCGGTCTTCTTTGCTCTTCCCCAATCTTCATGACTTTGCACTT
>WNWK01004923.1:0-110000 GCA_009830355.1 Cherax destructor
GACTTGGCATCTCTTGTCTTGAATGTTCTCATTATCCATCCTATCAGTTTCCTCGCAGATGTGATAGTGGCATTGTTGTGGTCCTTGAAGGTGAGGTCTTCGGACATTAGCACTCCCAGGTCCTTCACAATACTTTTCCCGCTCATTGTGTGATTAGAGTTTGTAATATACTCAGTCCTAGCTATTATTTCCTCTAGTTTTCCATAACGAGTAGTTGGAATTTGTCTTCATTGAACATCATATTGTTCTCCGTTACCCATTGAAAACTTGGTTTAAATCTTCTTGAGATTTGCCGTGTCCTAATGGATGACAGTCTCATGCAGATCCCAGTATCGTCTGCAAAGGATGACACGGGCAGGTTTACATCTCTGTGTATGTCTATGAGAATGAGGAACAGGATAGGGGCGAGTACCTGGAGAGGTTTACCTGAAGGTTTACCTGGAGAGGGTTTGGGGGTTCAACGCCCCGGGGCTCGGTCTGAGACCAGGCCTCATGGTGGATGTGACAGAGTGAACAGGCAAAAGGAAGGGAGGGGGTTAGCCTGTATATCACAGAGTCACTTATATGCTCAGAACTACTAAATGCCTCAAATGATGTAGTTGAAGTTTTAGCAGTAAAGATCGAGAATCAAAACCTGGTCATCGTGGTTGAAACAAGCCTCCGGATGCAACGTCCCAACAATTCCAGGAACAGCTTCTGAAAATTGACCAATGTCTGAAAATCTTCCAGCTCCTGCCCCCAACATCTTGCTCCTGGGGACTTCAACCTAAGGCACCTAAATGGAGGAATATTGCAAATAATGGGGTAGCAGAGATAACACCAGAGGCAGCTCAGATGAAAACTCGCACACACACGAGCTTTTAAATCTCTCACCAAATCCACCTTAAACCAGAAAATAATAGAGCCTACAAGATTGGAGAATACACTGACCTCATCTTCACTAACAATGATGATCTGATACGAAATGTCATCATATCAAAACGATATACTCAGATCACAACATAATAGAGGTCCAGATATGCATGAGGGGGCCCAGATCGACAAAATGTGATCAGTCGCGAGGGAGCCTTCTTCAATTCCAACTTCAATAACAAAAACATAAGGTGGGACCAAGTAAACCAAATCCTAAATGATATAAACTGGGAAGATAGCCTAAGCATCACGGATCCTAACCTATGTCTAGAACAAATTAACTCTGTGGCACTTGAGGTTTGCTCAAGGCAAATTCCCCTTAAGGAAAAGGAGGAGAAGATGTAAACTAGAAAGAGAGGCGCTCCCTATACAGGGAAGGCAAAGAATAAGACTACGGCTACAAGAGGCCAATATATCTGAAATACGTAGGGAGGCACTGGTCAGAGAAATAGCAAACATCAATTAAAACTAAAGGAATCTTACAGGAATCAAGAAACGCGGGAAGAACTAAAAGCCATAAATGAAATTGAAAGAAACCCAAAGTATTTCTTTTCTTATGCCAAAACAAAGTCGAGAACAACATCCAGTATTGGGCCCCTACTAAAACGAGATGGGTCTTACACAGATGACAGCAAGGAAATGAGTGAGTTACTAAAGTCCCAGTATGACTCAGTTTTTAGTGAGCCGCTAACCAGACTAAAAGTTGAAGACCAAAATGAATTTTTTATGAGAGTGCCACAGAACCTGGTAGACGCAAGCCTATCTGACATTACCCTGACGCAACATGACTTTGAAAAGGCGATAAATGACATGCCCATGCACTCCGCTCCAGGCCCCGACTCATAGAACTCAATGTTCATCAAGAACTGCAAGAAGCCCCTATCACGTGCTTTTAACATCCTATGGAGAGGGAGCATGGACACTGGGGTCGTCCAGCAGTTACTAAAAACAACAGACATAGCCCCACTCCACAAAGGCGGCAGTAAAGCAATGGCAAATAACTACAGACCAATAGCGCTAACGTCCCATATCATAAAAATCTTTGAAAGGGTTCTAAGAAGCAAGATCGCCACTCATCTAGATAACCATCACCACACAACCCAGGGCAGCATGGGTTTATAGCAGGTCGCTCCTGTCTGTCCCAACAACTGACCACTATGACAAGGTCCTGATGCTCTAGAGGACAAACAGAATGCAGATGTTATATACACAGACTTTGCAAAGCCTTTGATAAGTGTGACCATGGTGTGATAGCACACAAATGCGTGATAAAGGAATAACAGGAAAAGTTGGTAGATGGATCTATAATCTTCCTAACAAGTAGAACACAAAGAGTAGTAGTCAATAGAATAAAGTCTGAGGCAGCTAATGGAAAAGCTGTTCCACAAGGCACAGTACTCCTCCCATCCTGTTCCTCATCCTCATATCGGACATAGACAGGGATATAAGCCACAGTGCCGTATCTTCCTTTGCAGACGACATCCGAATCTATATGACAGTGTCCACTGTGAAGACACTGCAAGACTCCAAGCAGACATAAACCAAATCTTTAAATGGGCTGCAGAAAACAATATGAAGTTCAATGATGAAATTTCAATTATCAGATACGGAAAACGTGAGGAAATTAAAATCTCATCGGAGTACAAAACTAATTCCAACCACACAATAGAGCGAAAACAATGTCAAAGACCTGGGATTGATCATGTCAGAGGATCTCACCTTCAAGGACCATAACACCGTAGCAATCGCATTGTTAGAAAATGACAGGATGGATAATGAGAAACTTCAAAACCAGGGATGCAAAGCCCATGTTGACACTTTACAAATCGCTTGTTCTATCTAGGCTGGAATATTGCTGCACACTAACTGCACCTTCAAGGCAGGTGAAATTGCTGACCTTGAAAATGTGCAGAGAACCTTCACGGCACGCATAACTGCAATAAACCACCTCAATTACTGGGAACGCTTGAAGTTTCTAAACCTGTACTCCCTAGAACGCAGGCGGGAGAGATACATTGTTATATACACGTGGAAAATTCTCGAGGGATTAGTACCAAACTTGCACAGAAAATCACTCCCTACGAAAGCAAAAGACTCGGCAGGCGATGTAACATCTCCCAATGAAAAGCAGGGTGCCACTAGCACGTTGAGAGACAACACAATAAGTGTCAGGGGCCCAAGATTGTTCAACTGCCTCCCAGCATACATAAGGGGGATTACCAACAAACCCCTGGCTGTCTTCAACAGGCACTGGACAGGCACCTAAAGTCGGTACCTGACCAGCCGGGCTGTGGCTCGTACGTTGGACTGCGTGGCCAGCAGTAACAGCCTGGTTGATCAGGCTCTGGTCCAACATGAGGCATGGTCACAGACCAAGCCGCGGGGGCGTTGACCCCTGGAATTCTCTCCAGGTAAACTCCAGGATCAGGGTCTGATCAACCAGGTGATTCCTGGCCGCACAAACTCAGACGAACCACAGCCCCTGGTTTTCATTGGGGAATATTGCATCTCCTGCCGAGTCTTTTGCTTTCATAGGAGTGATTTTCGTGCAAGTTTGGTACTAATCTCTCAGATTTTCCAAGTGTATATTATCATGTATCTGGCCTGCGTTCAAGGAATACAGATCAAGGACCTTCATACGTTCCCAGCAATTTAGGTGCCTTATCGACTTATGTGTTCCGCGAAAGTTCTTTGTACACTCTCCAGGTCAACAATGTCGCTAGGCTTGAAGGGGGTCGTTAGTGTACAGCAGTATTCAAGCCTAGAGAGAACAAGCGATTGGAAGAGAATCATCATGGGCTTGGCGTCCCTAGTTTTGAAGGTTCTCATTATCCATCCTATCATTTTCCTAGCAGATGCGGTATATACATTGTTGTTGTCTTTGAAGGTGAGATCCTCTGACATTATCACTCCCAGGTCCTTCACATTATTTTTCGCTCTATTGAATGGTTAGAATTTGTTGTATACCTTGCTACGGTTTTAATTTCCTCAAGTTTTCCATATCTGAGTAGTTGAAACTTCTCCTCATTGAACTTCATATTGTTTTGCGTGGCACATTTGAAGATTTGGTTTATGTCCGCTTTGAGTCTTGCGGTGTCTTCGATGGAGGTCATTGCCAGGTCAATCCGGGTGTCATCCGCAAAGGAAGACACGGAGCTATGGTTTACATCTCTATCTATGTTAGATATGAGGATGAGGAATAGAATGAGGCAGTACTGTGCCTTGTGGAACAGAGCTTTCACCGTAGCTGCCTCGGACTTTACTCTGTTTACTATTACTCTTTGAGTTCTATTTGTCAGGAAGTTATAGATCCATCTACCAACTTTTCCTGTTATTCCTTTATCATGCATTTTGTGCGTTATTACACCATGGTCACACTTGTCAAAAGCTTTTGCAAAGTCTGTGTATACTACATCTGTATTTTGTTTATCCTCAACAGCATCCAGGACCCTGTCATAGTGGTCCAGTAGCTGGGACAGGCAGGAGCGACCTGCTCTAAACCCGTGTTGCTATGGGTTGTGCAACTGATGAGTATCTAGGTGGTTGGCAATCTTGCTTCTTAGAACCCTCTCAAAGATTTTTATGATATGGGATGTTAGTGCTATCGGTCTGTAAATCTTTGCAATTGCTTTACTGCCACCTTTGTAGAGTGGGGCTATGTCTGTTGTTTTTAGTGAGTGTGGGATGACCCCAGTGTCCATGCTCCCTCTCCATAGAATGCTGAAGGCATGCGACAGGGGCTTCTTGCAATTCTTGATGATCACGAAGAATGAAGCCCCACACTAGTACACTGGGAAGAATGAAGCCCCACACTAGTACACTGGGAAGAATGAAGCCCCACACTAGTACATTTGGAAGAATGAAGCCCCACACTAGTACACTGGGAAGAATGAAGCCCAACACTAGTACACTGGGCAGAATGAAGCCCCACACTAGTACACTGGGAAGAATGAAGCCCCACACTAGTACACTGGGAAGAATGAAGCCCCACACTAGTACACTGGGAAGAATGAAGCCCCACACTAGTACACTGGGAAGAATGAAGCCCAACACTAGTACACTGGGAGGATTGAAACTCCACACTAGTACAAGCTGTGGAATGCAGTCCCATACTAGTATCACAATTGCTAGTGCACTCAGCTCACACAGTGAAGTCCGGGGGTCGAACTTCGGTATGGGTGGAAACATTAGGGACTGGTGTGGGTCGCATCCTGGGAAATACTGACCTAATTTGCGGGAAATGCTCTGCATAACAAGGGGCTTTCTATATAGTAGTATGTCATTGATGTCAGCTATGGTCTGTATACCTTGTACATGTACTTGTAGAAATAAAGATATTATTATTATTATTATTGTTATTATTATTATTATTACAAGTAGAAGCTAGTACAAGCTGGTGAAAGAACTCCCACGCTAGTACAAGCTGATGAAGGAACTCCCACGCTAGTACAAGCTGGAGAAGGAAGTACCACGCTAGTACAAGCTGGTGAAAGAAGTACCACGCTAGTACAAGCTGATGACGGAAGTACCACGCTAGTACAAGCTGGTGAAGGAAGTACCACGCTAGTACAAGCTGGTGAAGGAAGTACCACCCTAGTACAAGCTGATGAAGGAAGTACCACGCTAGTACAAGCTGGTGAAGGAAGTACCACCCTAGTACAAGCTGATGAAGGAAGTACCACGCTAGTACAAGCTAATGAAGGAAGTACCACGCTAGTACAAGCTGGTGAAGGAAGTACCACGCTAGTACAAGCTGATGAAGGAAGTACCACGCTAGTACAAGCTGGTGAAGGAAGCCCCACGCTAGTACAAGCTGGAGAAGGAAGCCCCACGCTAGTACAAGCTGGTGAAGGAAGTACCACACTAGTACAAGCTGGTGAAGGAAGTCCCACGCTAGTACAAGCTGGTGAAGGAAGTCCCACGCTAGTACAAGCTGGAGAAGGAAGTCCCACGCTAGAACAAGCTGATGAAGGAAGTAACACGCTAGTACAAGCTGGAGAAGGAAGTACCACGCTAGTACAAGCTGATGAAGGAAGTCCCACACTAGTACAAGCTGATGAAGGAAGTACCACGCTAGTACAAGCTGATGAAGGAAGTACCACGCTAGTACAAGCTGATGACGGAAGTACCACGCTAGTACAAGCTGGTGAAGGAAGTACCACGCTAGTTCAAGCTGGTGAAGGAAGTACCACCCTAGTACAAGCTGATGAAGGAAGTACCACGCTAGTACAAGCTAATGAAGGAAGTACCACGCTAGTACAAGCTGATGAAGGAAGTACCACGCTAGTACAAGCTGGTGAAGGAAGTACCACGGAAATAAATGGTATAAAATACCGACACAATGGAAAAATAAACACATAAGCATGGGCCAGTAGGCCTGCTGCAGTGTTCCCTCTTTCTTATGTTCTTCTTCTTATAATGTGATCCTTTATTGACAACGTTTCGCTCACGCAGTGGGCTTTATCGAGTCACAAACAGATCTACCTGGATAAAAGAAACATGAGTATTTATAGGATTTAGTCAGGTGGAGAATGCTGGGTCAGGTGGAGAATGCTGCAGGTGACAGTCTTCAAAGTAGGGTGATAGTTACAACCTTGGGTTACTTAAAGGACCTGCAGTGTCCCATTCTTGAGTTCTATGTATATGAGTTGTGAGCGAGCGCATGTGGGGGGCGGTTGCTGGGCGAGACGCCGGATTCACAGTTTTCTCTGGCGCTGAATCGGAGAAAACGTGGTGTTTGCTCTTCACCCGACTCCACTCGATAGCATATAAACATTGCATGTTTATATGCTATATGCTGTGTAACGTGTTTCTTATATAATTTTGAAGAAAATATTATGGATGGATTGATGAATTTGTCTATATTAACCTGAAATAGGACTTTTAATGTGCCCAAGAGTGGTTATTATTAAGCATACTGACGAACGCGGCATGCCTGCTGCACTCCCTGCATGCCTGCTGCACTCCCTGCATGCCTGCTGCACTCCCTGCATGCCTGCTGCACTCCCTGCATGCCTGCTGCACTCCCTGCATGCCTGCTACACTCGGCCACACGCACACCACTTTCATATTTTGCAATGATTTCTTTCTTGAATTCAAACATGTTTCTCATCTTCTTTACCAAAGGACTGGCGCTAGCTTTCTTTGGGCCCATGGTGGCTTATTTAGCAGTTGCAAGCACAAAAAAGAATGGGGTATTACGAAATGTATCGTATGAACGCGTGAGGTGACGGTCACTGATAAACAATGCCCCACTAACTGTGAATGGTGTGTGGGGCCGCTCTTGTACGCGTTCAGGATGAACGACTACAGTGGACCCTCGGTTAAAGGCTGTAATCCGTTCCAGAAGCTCGGCCTAAAACCGAAATGGCCTATAACCGAAATAATATTCCCCATAAGAACATAAGAACATAAGAAAGGAGGAACACTGCAGCAGGCCTGTTGGCCCATACTAGACAGGTCCTTCACATTCCATCCCACTAACAGAATATTTGTTCAACCTAATTTTCAATGCTACCCAAGAAATAAGCTTTGATAATTTTATTTACTCATGTGCAATTCCCACTCAAATCCAACCCCTTTCACTCATGAATTTATCCAACCTAAATTTAAAACTACCCAGGGTCCTTGCTTCAATAACCCTACTAGGCAGACTGTTCCACTCATCAACTACCCTATTTCCAAACCAATACTTTCCTATATCCTTTCTAAATCTAAACTTATCTAACTTGAATCCATTATTGCGGGTTCTCTCTTGGAGAGATACCCTCAAGACCTTATTTATATCCCCTTTGTTAATACCCATTTTCCACTTGTATACCTCGATCATGTCTCCCTCATTCTACGTCTTACAAGTGAATGTAATTTAAGGGTCCTTAATCTTTCTTCGTAAGGAAGATTTCTAATGCTATGTATTAATTTAGTCATTCTACGCTGAATGTTTTCTAACGAATTCATGTCCATTCTGTAATATGGAGACCAGAACTGAGCTGCGTAATCTAGGTGAGGCCTTACTAATGATGTATAAAGCTGTAATATAACCTCTGGACTTCTGTTGCTAACACTTCTTGATATAAATCCCAGTAATCTATTTGCCTTATTACGTACGCTTAGGCATTGCAGTCTTGGTTTAAGGTTGCTGCTTACCATCACCCCCAAGTCCTTCTCGCAATCTGTATGGCTAAGTTCTACGTTATTTAACTTTTAAGTGCTTGGGTTATGGACACTCCCGAGCTTTAGAACTTTGCATTTATCTACATTGAACTGCATCTGCCATTTTTCTGACCAGGAATTGAGTTTGTCTAAATCCTCCTGTAGTTCACTGACATCTACGTCTGAATCGATTATCCTACCTATCTTCGTGTCATCAGCGAATTTGCTCATATCACTAGAAATTCCCTCGTCAAGGTCATTTATATATATTATAAACAACAACGGGCCCAAAACCGATCCCTGAGGAACGCCACTTGTTACAGATCCCCACTCCGATTTAACCCCATTTATGCACACCCTCTGCTTCCTATTGGTGAGCCATGACTCGATCCATGACAACACTTTTCCCCCAATGCTATGAACAGCCACTTTCTTTAACAGTCTCTGATGTGGTACTCTATCAAAAGCCTTACTAAAATCCAAATAAACAATATCGAATTCTTTATCATGATCAACTGCCTAAAAAGCCTTACTGAAAAAAGTTAATAAATTAGTTAGGCAGGAACGGCCCCTAGTGAATCCATGCTGAGTATCATTAATCAAATTATGCCTATCGAGATGGCTTCTTATGTTATCAGCTATAATCGACTCTAGTAATTTGCCTACAATTGATGTTAGACTTATTGGGCGGTAATTTGATGGTAACGACTTGTCCCCTGCTTTAAAAATAGGAATTACATTAGCCATCTTCCACGTATTAGACACTACACCTGTTTGAAGAGATAGGTTAAAAATGTTAGTTAAGGGTTCACAGAGTTCCATTTTGCATTCCTTAAGAACCCTTGAAAAAAGCTCATCAGGACCTGGCGATTTATTTTGCTTCAAACGGTCTATCTGTTTGATAACCATTTCACTAGTGACTGTGATACTACATAATTTATCTTCTTCAGGCCCACTAAAATACCTAGTTCTTGGGATATTATTAGTGTCTTCCTGAGTGAAAACCGAAAGAAAATAATTATTAAAGATAGAGCACATTTCATTCTCTTTGTCAGTAAGATACCCATCATTATTTTTAAGAGGACCTATCTTATCTCTAACTTTTGTTCTATAAACCTGGAAAAAACTTTTTGGGTTAGTTTTCGAATCCCTAGCAACTTTAATTTCATAGTCCCGTTTAGCTTTTCTTATACCCTTTTTAACGTCCCTCTTAATGTCAGTATAATGATTCATAAGATGTCCCTCACCTCTTTTTATGCGCCTATAAATTCCTTTCTTCTGCCCTAAAAGATATTTGAGCCTATTATTCATCCATTTTGGGTCATTTCTACTTGATCTAATTTCTTTATACGGGATAAATGTTCTTTGGGCAGCCTGTATAGTGTTAAGAAAACTGTCATATTGATACCTCTCTTCGTTACCCCAGTCCACAGTTGATAAGTGTTCTCTAAGTCCATTATAATCTGCTAAGCGAAAATCTGGGACCGTTACTGAATTATCCCTACTATCATACATCCATTCAATGCTAAATTTAATTGACTTATGGTCGCTTGAACCGAGTTCCTCTGTAATTTCTAAATTATTAACAAGGGTTTCCTTGCTTGCCAGAACTAAGTCAAGTAGGTTATTTCCCCTTGTAGGTTCTGTCACAAACTGCTTCAAAAAGCAATCCTGAACTACTTCTAAACAGTCGTTAGATTCTAAATTCCCTGTCGAGAAATTCCAATCAATCTGACTAAAGTTAAAGTCCCCTAGAATTACAACGTTATCGTGCCTTGTGGCCTTAACAATTTCCTCCCAAAGTAGTCTCCCTTGTTCCCTATCTAAGTTTGGAGGACGGTAAATCACGCCTAAAATCAATTTTTCGCACCCCTCTGAAAATTGTATCCAGACAGACTCTGTATGTGTTAATTCAGACTTTATACCCGTTTTTATGCAACAATTTAAATGATCACGGACATAGAGTGCCACCCCACCCCCCTTCCCGATACTTCTGTCTACTTGGAACAATTTAAAACCCTGAATGTGACATTCAGCAGGCATGTCCCGATTTTTCATATTAAACCATGTTTCAGTTATTGCAAAAACATCAATATTACCTGTACTTGCAACTAATCTCAACTCGTCCATCTTATTCCTAGCACTACGACTATTGGTGTAATATACACTTAAAGACCCTCCTTTCTCTTTACCCTTCCTGCTCATTTCTGTTTTTCCCTTATACCTATTACTGTCCTTGTCACCTAGTGCCACTGGCTTTCCAATATCCACCTTATTCTGCCTATTACTAGTTCCCCTAGAATTTATAACATTACTACACTGGGACTTCACTGTTTTCTCCCCATAACCCATACCACTACAATACAATTAATCCATACTAAAATACAATTAATCCATTCCAGACAAAAATATTCACAAAAAAATATTTTTTTTAACAATTAAATCAGTATTACATACCTTTATTGAAGACTAATGCTGGCTTCTGGAAGATGGGGAGGTGGAAATAAGGAAATAATTTGATTAATGATACTCAGCATGGATTCACGAGGGGCCGTTCCTGCCTATCTAATTTATTAACCTTCTTCAGTAAAGCTTTTGAGGCTGTTGATCACGATAAAGAATTTGATATTGTTTATTTAGACTTTAGTAAGGCTTTTGATAGAGTACCACACCAGAGACTGTTAAAGAAAGTGGCAGCTCATGGCATTGGGGGAAAAGTGCTGTCATGGATCGAGTCATGGCTCACCAATAGGAAGCAGAGAGTGTGCATAAATGGGGTTAAATCCGAATGGGGACTTGTAACAAGTGGAGTTCCACAGGGATCAGTCTTAGGCCTGTTGTTATTTATAATATATATCAATGACCTTGACGAGGGAATTACTAGTGATATGAGCAAATTCGCCGACGACACGAAGATAGGTAGGATAATTGATTCAAACATAGATGTCATAGAACTTCAGGAAGATTTAAACAAACTTAATTCGTGGTCAGAAAAGTGGCAGATGCAGTTCAATGTAGATAAATGCAAGGTTCTGAAGCTCGGGAGTGTCCATAACCCAAGCACTTATAAGTTAAATAACGTAGAACTTAGCCATACAGATTGCGAGAAGGACTTGGGGGTGATGGTAAGCAGCAACTTTAAACCAAGACAGCAATGCCTAAGCGTACGTAATAAGGCAAATAGATTACTGGGATTTATATCAAGAAGTGTTAGCAACAGAAGTCCAGAGGTTATATTACAGCTTTATACATCATTAGTAAGGCCTCACCTAGATTACGCAGCTCAGTTCTGGTCTCCATATTACAGAATGGACATAAATTCGTTAGAAAACATTCAACGTAGAATGACTAAATTAATACATAGCATTAGAAATCTTCCTTACGAAGAAAGATTGAAGACCCTTAAATTACATTCACTTGTAAGACGTAGAATGAGGGGAGACATGATCGAGGTATACAAGTGGAAAATGGGTATTAACAAAGGGGATATAAATAAGGTCTTGAGGGTATCTCTCCAAGAGAGAACCCGCAATAATGGATTCAAGTTAGATAAGTTTAGATTTAGAAAGGATATAGGAAAGTATTGGTTTGGAAATAGGGTAGTTGATGAGTGGAACAGTCTGCCTAGTAGGGTTATTGAAGCAAGGACCTTGGGTAGTTTTAAATTAAGGTTGGATAAATTCATGAATGAGAGGGGTTGGATTTGAGTGGGAATTGCACATGAGTAAATAGAATTATCAAAGCTTATTTCTTGGGTAGGATTGAAAATTAGGTTGAACAAATATTCTGTTAGTGGGATGGAATGTGAAGGACCTGCCTAGTATGGGCCAACAGGCCTGCTGCAGTGTTCCTCCTTTCATATGTTCTTATGTTCTTATGTGGGATAGCTATGAAGAAGTTTCTTGGCAATAGGTTCAGCTATGTTGTAGAAGCCGTTGTTCTGGTTGAAGTTGTTGGATATACAGATAAGTGATGATTCCAGGATTCTTCGGTATTGAGTGTTGTCTTCTCTGGCGATGAGTCTTGCGTTTCTGTAGTTGATTAAATGGTTGTGTGAATTTCGGTGTTGAACACAAGCATTTCTCGGGTCGTCAGATCTGCCTGCGTACTGGTGTTCTGAAATACGTGTTTGGAGGTCTCTGGATGTTTCGCCGACGTATAATTTGCTGCAGCCATTACAAGGAATTGTGTATACCCCTGCAGTGGATTGAAGCTTGTCCTGTCTGTTACTGGTAATGTCCTTTATGGTGGTGGATGTGGAGGTAGATACTCGGAATGAGGTATTGGAAATGGAATGGGACACTGCAGGTCCTTTAAGTTACCCAAATTTTTAAACTATCACCCTACTTTGAAGACTGTCACATGCAGCATTCTCCACCTGACCCAGCATTCTCCACCTGACTAAATCCTATAAATACTCATGTTTCTTTTATCCAGGTAGATCTGTTTGTGACTCAATAAAGCCCACTGCGTGGGCGAAACGTTTTCAATAAAGGATCACATTATACTACCACTCTAGTACAAGCTGATAAAGGAAGTACCACGCTAGTTCAAGCTGATGAAGGAAGTACCACGCTAGTACAAGCTGATGAAGGAAGTACCACGCTAGTACAAGCTGATGAAGGAAGTACCACGCTAGTACAAGCTGATGAAGGAAGTACCACGCTAGTACAAGCTGATGAAGGAAGTACCACGCTAGTACAAGCTGATGAAGGAAGTACCACGCTAGTACAAGCTGGTGAAGGAAGTACCACGCTAGAACAAGCTGGAGAAGGAAGTTCCACTCTAGTACAAGCTGATGAAGGAAGTACCACGCTAGTACAAGCTGATGAAGGAAGTACCACGCTAGTACAAGCTGGTGAAGGAAGTACCACGCTAGTACAAGCTGGTGAAGGAAGTACCACGCTAGTACAAGCTGATGAAGGAAGTACCACGCTAGTACAAGCTGATGAAGGAAGTACCACGCTAGTACAAGCTGATGAAGGAAGTACCACGCTAGTACAAGCTGATGAAGCAAGTACCACGCTAGTACAAGCTGATGAAGGAAGTACCACGCTAGTACAAGCTGGTGAAGGAAGTACCACGCTAGAACAAGCTGGTGAAGGAAGTACAACGCTAGTACAAGCTGATGAAGGAAGTACCACGCTAGTACAAGCTGATGAAGGAAGTACCACGCTAGTACAAGCTGATGAAGGAATTACCACGCTAGTACAAGCTGATGAAGGAAGTACCACGCTAGTACAAGTTGGTGAAGGAAGTTCCACTCTAGTACAAGCTGATGAAGGAAGTACCACGCTAGTACAAGCTGGTGAAGGAAGTTCCACTTTAGTACAAGCTGGTGAAGGAAGTACCACGCTAGTACAAGCTGGTGAAGGAAGTACCACGCTAGTACAAGCTGATGAAGCAAGTACCACGCTAGTACAAGCTGGTGAAGGAAGTACCACGCTAGAACAAGCTGGAGAAGGAAGTTCCACTCTAGTACAAGCTGATGAAGGAAGTACCACGCTAGTACAAGCTGGTGAAGGAAGTACCACGCTAGTACAAGCTGATGAAGGAAGTACCACGCTAGTACAAGCTGGTGAAGGAAGTTCCACTCTAGTACAAGCTGATGAAGGAAGTACAAGCTGGTGAAGCAAGTACCACGCTAGTACAAGCTGATGAAGCAAGTACCACGCTAGTAAAAGCTGATGAAGGCAGTACCACGCTAGTACAAGCTGGTGAAGGAAGTACCACGCTAGTACAAGCTGGAGAAGGAAGTTCCACTCTAGTACAAGCTGATGAAGGAAGTACCACGCTAGTACAAGCTGGTGAAGGAAGTCCCACGCTAGTACAAGCTGGTGAAGGAAGTTCCACGCTAGTACAAGCTGGTGAAGGAAGTCCCACGCTAGTACAAGCTGGAGAAGGAAGTTCCACTCTAGTACAAGCTGATGAAGGAAGTACCACGCTAGTACAAGCTGGTGAAGGAAGTCCCACGCTAGTACAAGCTGGTGAAGGAAGTCCCACGCTAGTACAAGCTGATGAAGGAAGTACCACGCTAGTACAAGCTGGTGAAGGAAGTACCACGCTAGTACAAGCTGGTGATGGAAGTCCCACCCTAGTACAAGCTGGTGAAGGAAGAACCACGCCTTGATATTCCTTTTCCTGGGCTCCATTTAAGCTTTACTTTTAGTTTTCAGTTTTGTCCTGAATACAATTTTTCTAGTAAGTAAAGCGATTTTAGGAAGGCCAGTCGATATTTTGTTTGTGAATTATTGTGAACATGAGCGAGGGAACGAAGACTGAGCTTTACTTCGTGTGCTATTGTATTTAATTTATTGCAATTGTTTATGGAACTATTTTAGGCAGGGCGTTTAGCTTATTGCTGAAGGCAGAATTTTTTTTAGCTTTTCTATGCCTACTCATTCTGTTTATTTGTCTTGCCACTGCTTCATTTGCTTCCATTATTATGAACTTATTAAGGATTATTCAAGTATAAATCTCTAGGGTTATGTTAATTGGTAGTAACGTGATATGATTATAATATGTCCTGAAATAACTTACATATATATGAGTGGTCCGCACTCAACTATAGCCCTATAAAGGCCTAGTCTGGACATATCTCACATATTGCTATTGGACTTAACATGCATGTAAAGTTGTTTAAGTGAATTTCAATTGTAGATCGAAGGTCGAGCAAAAATTTTAATTTCACTAGTGTTGAGATGTGTCCTGGATCACTAGTGTTGAGATAGGTCCTGGATGACTAGTGTTGAGATGGGTCCTGGATCACTAGTGTTGAGATGGGTCCTGGATGAATAGTGTTGAGATGGGTCCTGGATCACTAGTGTTGAGATGGGTCCTGGATCTTAGGAGTCCAAGTTACATGGTACACAACTATATTTAATAGCAATGTAACAAACTTCTTGCATCAAAAAATAACATGAACACACATAACATGAACACACATAACATGTACACACATAACATGTACAAACTCCCGAGTACCGTCATAGGGGCTGGGACGTTGTGTAGTTTTAAAAATAGGTTAGATAAATACATGAGTGGGTGTGGGTGGATGTGAGTTGGACCTTACTAGCTTGTGCTACTAGGTCAGATGCAGTACTAATTCCTTAAGTGGAAGTGACCTGACTACCTGGAGTTTACCTGGAGAAGGTTAGCTCCGGGTGGTCAGGTCTAAGCCGGTGAGTGATGGACCTGTCTCGCATGGGTCAGTAGGCCTGCTGCAGTGTTCCTTTTTTCTTATGTTCTTATATTCTTAACATGTACACACATAACATGAATACACATAACATGTACACACATAACATGTACACACATAACATGTACACACATAACATGTACACACAAAATATGAACACACATAGCATGAACACACATAACATGAACACACATAACATGTACACACATAACATGTACACACATAACATGTACACACATAACATGTACACACATAACATGTACACACATAACATGTACACACATAAGCTACAATAGATATAAATATTACAATTTGCCTCTACGTTTACTTCTGGTTTTGCGAGGTTCAACCTAAGTATTTCCTCCCAAGACCCACACAACCTAAGTATTCCCTCCCAGGTTCCACACAACCTATGTATTCCCTCCCAGGATCCACACAACCTAAGTATTCCCTCCCAGGATCCACACAACCTAAGTATTCCCTCCCAAGACCCACACAACCTAAGTATTCCCTCCCAGGTTCCACACAACCTATGTATTCCCTCCCAGGATCCACACAACCTAAGTATTCCCTCCCAGGATCCACACAACCTATGTATTCCCTCCCAGGATCCACACAACCTAAGTATTCCCTCCCAGGATCCACACAACCTAAGTATTCCCTTCCAGGATCCACACAACCTAAGTATTCCCTCCCAGGATCCACACAACCTAAGTATTCCCTCCCAGGATCCACACAACCTAAGTATTCCCTCCCAGGATCCACACATCCTAAGTATTCCCTCCCAGGATCCACACAACCTATGTATAACCTCCCAGGATCCACACAACCTAAGTATTCCCTCCCAGGATCCACACAACCTAAGTATTCCCTCCCAGGATCCACACATCCTAAGTATTCCCTCCCAGTATCCACACAACCTAAGTATTCCCTCCCAGGATCCACACAACCTAAGTATTCCCTCCCAGGATCAACACAACCTAAGCATTCCCTCCCAGGATCCACACAACCTAAGTATTCCCTCCCAGGATCCACACAACCTAAGTATTCCCTCCCAGGATCCACACAACCTAAGTATTCCTCCCAGGATCCCACATCCTAAGTATTCCCTCCCAGGATCCACACAACCTATGTATCCCCTCCCAGGATCCACACAACCTAAGTATTCCCTCCCAGGATCCACACAACCTAAGTATTCCCTCCCAGGATCCACACATCCTAAGTATTCCCTCCCAGTATCCACACAACCTAAGTATTCCCTCCCAGGATCCACACAACCTAAGTATTCCCTCCCAGGATCCACACAACCTAAGCATTCCCTCCCAGGATCCACACAACCTAAGTATTCCCATTCCAGGATCCACATAACCTAAGCATTCCCTCCCAGGATCCACACAACCTAAGTATTCCCTCCCAGGATCCACACAACCTAAGTATTTCCTCACAGGATCCACACAACCTAAGTATTCTCCCAGGATCACACAACCTAAGTATTCCCTCCCAGGATCCACACAACCTAAGTATTTCCTCCCAGTATCCACACAACCTAAGTATTCCCTCCCAGGATCACACAACCTAAGTATTCCTCCCAGGATCCACACAACCTAAGTATTCCTCCCAGGATCCACACAACCTAAGTATTCCCTCCCAGGATCCACACAACCTAAGTATTCCCTCCCAGGATCCACACACTAAGTATTTCTCCCAGGATCCACACATCCTAAGTATTCCCTCCCAGGATCCACACAACCTAGTATCCCTCCCAGGATCCACACAACCTAAGTATTCTCTCCCAGGATCCACACAACCTAAGTATTCCCTACCAGGATCCACACATCCTAAGTATTCCCTCCCAGTATCCACACAACCTAAGTATTCCCTCCAGGATCCACAACCTAAGTATTCCTCCCAGGATCCACACAACCTAAGCATTCCCTCCCAGGATCCACACAACCTAAGTATTCCCTCCCAGGATCCACACAACCTAAGTATTTCCTCCAGGATCCCACAACCTAAGTATTCCCTCCCAGGATCCACACAACCTAAGTATTTCCTCACAGGATCCACACAACCTAAGTATTCCCTCACAGGATCCACACAACCTAAGTATTCCCTCCCAGGATCCACACAACCTAAGTATTCCCTCCCAGGATCCACACAACCTAAGTATTCCCTCCCAGGATCCACACAACCTAAGTATTCCCTCCCAGGATCCACACAACCTATGTATCCCCTCCCAGGATCCACGCAATCTAAGTATTCCCTCCCAGGATCCACACAACCTAAGTATTCCCTCCCAGGATCCACACATCCTAAGTATTCAATCTAGTATCCACACAACCTAAGTATTCCCTCCCAGGATCCACACAACCTAAGGATTCCCTCCCAGAATCCACACAACCTAAGCATTCCCTCCCAGGATCCACACAACCTAAGTATTCCCTCCGAGAATCCACACAACCTAAGTATTTCCTCACAGGATCCACACAACCTAAGTATTCCCTCACAGGATCCATTCAACCTAAGTATTTCCTCCCATGATCCACACAACCTAAGTATTCCCTCCCAGGATCCACACAACCTAAGTATTTCCTCACAGGATCCACACAACCTAAGTATTCCCTCACAGGATCCACACAACCTAAGTATTCCCTCACAGGATCCACACAACCTAAGTATTTCCTCCCAGGATCCACACAACCTAAGTATTCCCTCCCAGGATCCACACAACCTAAGTATTTCCTCACAGGATCCACACAACCTAAGTATTCCCTCACAGGATCCACACAACCTAAGTATTCCCTCCCAGGATCCACACAACCTAAGTATTCCCTCCCAGGATCCACACAACCTATGTATCCTCCCAGGATCCACACAACCTAAGTATTCCCTCCCAGAATCCACACAACCTAAGTATTCCCTCCCAGGATCCACACATCCTAAGTATTCCCTCCCAGTATCCACACAACCTAAGTATTCCCTCCCAGGATCCACACAACCTAAGTATTCCCTCCCAGAATCCACACAACCTAAGCATTCCCTCCCAGGATCCACACAACCTATGTATTCCCTCCCAGGATCCACACAACCTAAGTATTCCCTCCCAGGATCCACACAACCTAAGTATTCCCTCCCAGGATGCACACAAACTATGTATTCCCTCCCAGGATCCACACAACCTAAGTATTCCCTCCCAGGATCCACACAACCTATGTATTCCCTCCCAGGATCCACACAACCTAAGTATTCCCTCCCAGGATCCACACAACCTAAGTATTCCCTCCCAGGATCCACACAACCTAAGTATTCCCTCCCAGGATCCACACAACCTATGTATCCCCTCCCAGGATCCACACAACCTAAGTATTCCATCCCAGGATCCACACAACCTAAGTATTCCCTCCCAGGATCCACACATCCTAAGTATTCCCTCCCAGTATCCACACAACCTAAGTATTCCCTACCAGGATCCACACAACCTAAGTATTCATTCCAGGATCCACACAACCTAAGCATTCCCTCCCAGGATCCACACAACCTAAGTATTCCCTCCCAGGATCCACACAACCTAAGTATTTCCTCACAGGATCCACACAACCTAAGTATTTCCTCCCAGGATCCACACAACCTAAGTATTCCCTCCCAGGATCCACACAACCTAAGTATTTCCTCACAGGATCCACACAACCTAAGTATTCCCTCCCAGGATCCACACAACCTATGTATCCCCTCCCAGGATCCACACAATCTAAGTATTCCCTCCCAGGATCCACACAACCTAAGTATTCCCTCCCAGGATCCACACAACCTAAGTATTTCCTCCCAGGATCCACACAACCTAAGTATTCCCTCCCAGGATCCACACAACCTATGTATCCCCTCCCAGGATCCACACAATCTAAGTATTCCCTCCCAGGATCCACGCAACCTAAGTATTCCCTCCCAGGATCCACACATCCTAAGTATTCCCTCCCAGTATCTACACAACCTAAGTATTCCCTCCCAGGATCCACACAACCTAAGTATTTCCTCACAGGATCCACACAACCTAAGTATTTCCTCCCAGGATCCACACAACCTAAGTATTCCCTCCCAGGATCCACACAACCTAAGTATTCCCTCCCAGGATCCACACAACCTAAGTATTTCCTCCCAGTATCCACACAACCTAAGTATTCCCTCCCAGGATACACACAACCTAAGTATTCCCTCCGAGGATCCACACAACCTAAGCATTCCCTCTCAGGATCCACACAACCTAAGTATTCCCTCCCAGGATCCACACAACCTAAGTACTCCCTCCCAGGATCCACACAACCTAAGTATTTCCTCCCAGGATCCACACAACCTAAGTATTCCCTCCCAGGATCCACGCAATCTAAGTATTCCCTCCCAGGATCCACACAACCTAAGTATTTCCTCCCAGGATCCACACAACCTAAGTATTCCCTCCCAGGATCCACACAACCTAAGTATTCCCTCCCAGGATCCACACAACCTAAGTATTCCCTCCCAGGATCCACACAACCTAAGTATTCCCTCCCAGGATCCACACAACCTAAGTATTCCCTCCCAGGATCCACACAACCTAAGTATTCCCTCCCAGTATCCACACCTTATACCTATTCCTAGTAAGATCTTAAAAGTTATAATAAATGGTAATACAGATGGTTAGTGTTTTGAGAGGTGGAGCCAGATGGTGAAGGAGGTGGTGCTTCCAAAATGACTTTTCGATAAATCCACATAACAGTTACTTTTGGTGCTTCATTTTATAGATATCCACATTTTACTGGTTATTCCTTTGTTTGCAGCACTTGCCTAAGCAGACTTTAGGTGTTAAATTGAAGGAAAGTTGTTTATATAGAGTATTTTTTCTTGAGCGAGGTCCTGTTTTAGCATGGGTACCCAAACACCTCTTAGTTGTTAGCCTTTAATTAGTTATAATTAATTATAGTTTTGTTCAGGGTTCATTGAGAATCTGTTTCCACAGGAAAATTGATAATTAAATGACATTGAGCATTTCTAGTGTCAAATTCAAGTGTAGTTGGATCTCTAATGTAAATTAAATTTTGAGTTTTTAAATTAAATGAATAAGACTAGAGCTATATCACGTCTCTTTTTATAGTAAACTTATAGAAATTCTTCTTGTAAAACATGTTTATATTCGTCAACTCCTCATGTAAATATAATTTTGCAGTAAATAATATTATTGTACATAAAGAAGGAGACAATAACTATATCTCTAATCAAATAAAATTTAACGATAATTATAAATTGGAGGCCGAGGGGACTTCTATTAATTAGTCTACTCCATCTTCTCGGGCAGTTAATGTAGTTCTTCTAGTTCTGAATGGAATCAGTTTTGTCTACCAGTTTCACTTCATACACAGATATCAATAGACTTTTTTATTTTTACCATTTAATTTAAGATATTCTGGTTTAGGTGATACCTGCAAGTCTCTGCCAGGATATCAGGACAAATGTTTGCAAATTTATTGCATGGAGGTCGTAAGACATTAAGAAGCAAATTCTAGTTTACTCTCTAGCAGGTACCACACATTAAATTATTCTGAATAGCTCTTATGTAGTGCCATTTAATACACTATTGAATTACGAATAAATAATTGTCTTTCATCAGGGTCACTATTGAAACACGAATTCTCCTGCTCACTAGCGTGCAAATTATTGCTTAACACACTAACTTTAGCTACACCACCTCCAGTGATTTTAGCAGCCAAATGAACATTAGTCACTGCAGTTTCAATATTTTTATTGGAAATATTTTTACATAGCACCACATGGTGCTTTACAATAGTGCCGTTTCTGCATGTACACAGTTAGACGCTACAGCTCCTAAAATCAAGTTTACCTAAGCATTTGGTTACTTTTCAAATTAAGTTAATTCACTTTGTTCTGTAAATTTGTTACCGCTGTAAGGTTGTCCAGCTTGAAGTTGTTGATTCCTCTCTTGCATTCTAACCTAATTTCTGAACAGATGAATTAACCTTTGTCGTACCTGTTACCTGGAGTTTACCTGGAGAGAATTCCAGGGGTCAACGCCCCTGCGGCCCGGTCTGTGACCAGGCCTCATGTTGGACCAGAGCCTGATCAACCAGGCTGTTACTGCTGGCCGCACGCAGTCCAACGTACGAACCACAGCCTGGCTGGTCAGGTACCGACTTTAGGTGCCTGTCCAGTGCCTGTTGAAGACAGCCAGGGTTTGTTGGTAATCCCCTGGTGTATGCTGGGAGGCAGTTGAACAGTCTTGGGCCTCTGACACTTATTGTGTTGTCCTCAACATGCTAGTGGCACCCTGCTTTTCATTGGGGATGTTACATCGCCTGCCGAGTCTTTTGCTTTCGTAGGGAGTGACTTTCGTGTGCAAGTTTGGTACTAGTCACTCGAGAATTTTCCACGTGTATATAATATTGTATTCTCCCGCCTGCGTTATAGGGAGTACAGGTTTAGGAACTTCAAGCGTTCCCAGTAATTGAGGTGGTTTATCGCACTTATGCGTGCCGTGAAGGTTCTCTGCACATTTTCAAGGTCAGCAATTTCACCTGCCTTGAAAGGTGCAGTTAGTGTGCAAACAATATTCCAGCCTAGATAGAACAAGCGATCTGTAAAGTGTCAACATGGGCTTGGTATACCTTGTTTTGAAGGTTCTCATTATCCATCCTGTCATTTTTCTAGCAGATGTGGTTGCTACGGTGTTATGGTCCTTGAAGGTGAGATCCTCTGACATGATCACTCCCAGGTCTTTGACATTAGTTTTTCGCTCTATTGTGTGGTTGGAATTAGTTTTGTACTCCGATGAGATTTTGATTTCCTCACGTTTTCCGTATCTGAGTAATTGAAATTTCTCATCATTGAACTTCATATTGTTTTCTGCAGCCCATTTAAAGATTTGGTTTATGTCTGCTTGGAGTCTTGCAGTGTCTTCAACGGTGGACACTGTCATATAGATTCGGGTGTCATCTGCAAAGGAAGACACGGCACTGTGGCTTATATCCCTGTCTATGTCCGATACGTAACAATTCAATAATTTTTTTCCTAATACATTTATTATCTACTCTGATTCTTTAATATCATGATGGTTACTTCAGATCTGAAGACTAAGTATTCCCTCCCAGTATCCACACAAGCTAAGTATTTCCTCTCAGGATCCACACAACCTAAGTATTCATTCCAGGATCCACACAACCTAAGCATTCCCTCCCAGGATCCACACAACCTAAGTATTCCCTCCCAGGATCCACACAACCTAAGTATTTCCTCACAGGATCCACACAACCTAAGTATTTCCTCCCAGGATCCACACAACCTAAGAATTCCCTCCCAGGATCCACACAACCTAAGTATTTCCTCACAGGATCCACACAACCTAAGTATTCCCTCACAGGATCCACACAACCTAAGTATTCCCTCACATAATCCACACAACCTTAGTATTCCCTCCCAGGATCCACACAACTTAAGTATTCCCTCCCAGGATCCACACAACCTATGTATCCCCTCCCAGGATCCACACAACCTAAGTATTCCCTCCCAGGATCCACACAACCTAAGTATTCCCTCCCAGGATCCACACATCCTAAGTATTCCCTCCCAGGATCCACACAACCTAAGTATTTCCTCCCAGTATCCACACAACCTAAGTATTCCCTCCTAGGATACACATAACCTAAGTATTCCCTCCCAGGATCAACACAACCTAAGCATTCCCTCCCAGGATCCACACAATCTAAGTATTCCCTCCCAGGATCCACACAACCTAAATATTCCTCCCAGGATCCACACAACCTAAGTATTCCTCCCAGGATCCACATCCTAAGTATTCCTCCCAGGATCCACACAACCTATGTATCCTCCCAGGATCCACACAACCTAAGTATTCCTCCCAGGATCCACACAACCTAAGTATTCCCTCCCAGGATCCACACATCCTAAGTATTCCCTCCCAGTATCCACACAACCTAAGTATTCCCTCCCAGGATCCACACAACCTAAGTATTCCCTCCCAGGATCCACACAACCTAAGCATTCCCTCCCAGGATCCACACAACCTAAGTATTCATTCCAGGATCCACATAACCTAAGCATTCCCTCCCAGGATCCACACAACCTAAGTATTCCCTCCCAGGATCCACACAACCTAAGTATTTCCTCACAGGATCCACACAACCTAAGTATTTCCTCCCAGGATCCACACAACCTAAGTATTCCCTCCCAGGATCCACACAACCTAAGTATTTCCTCACAGGATCCACACAACCTAAGTATTCCCTCACAGGATCCACACAACCTAAGTATTCCCTCACATAATCCACACAACCTAAGTATTCCCTCCCAGGATCCACACAACTTAAGTATTCCCTCCCAGGATCCACACAACCTATGTATCCCCTCCCAGGATCCACACAACCTAAGTATTCCCTCCCAGGATCCACACATCCTAAGTATTCCCTCCCAGGATCCACACAACCTAAGTATTTCCTCCCAGTATCCACACCACCTAAGTATTCCCTCCCAGGATACACACAACCTAAGTATTCCCTCCCAGGATCCACACAACCTAAGCATTCCCTCCCAGGATCCACACAACCTAAGTATTCCCTCCCAGGATCCACACAACCTAAGTATTCCCTCCCAGGATCCACACAACCTAAGTATTTCCTCCCAGGATCCACACATCCTAAGTATTCCCTCCCAGGATCCACACAACCTATGTATCCCCTCCCAGGATCCACACAACCTAAGTATTCTCTCCCAGGATCCACACAACCTAAGTATTCCCTACCAGGATCCACACATCCTAAGTATTCCCTCCCAGTATCCACACAACCTAAGTATTCCCTCCCAGGATCCACACAACCTAAGTATTCCCTCCCAGGATCCACACAACCTAAGCATTCCCTCCCAGGATCCACACACCCTAAGTATTCCCTCCCAGGATCCACACAACCTAAGTATTTCCTCACAGGATCCACACAACCTAAGTATTCCCTCACAGGATCCACTCAACCTAAGTATTTCCTCCCAGGATCCACACAACCTAAGTATTCCCTCCCAGGATCCACACAACCTAAGTATTTCCTCACAGGATCCACACAACCTAAGTATTCCCTCACAGGATCCACACAACCTAAGTATTCCCTCCCAGGATCCACACAACCTAAGTATTCCCTCCCAGGATCCACACAACCTAAGTATTTCCTCCCAGGATCCACACAACCTAAGTATTCCCTCCCAGGATACACACAACCTAAGTATTCCCTCCGAGGATCCACACAACCTAAGCATTCCCTCTCAGGATCCACACAACCTAAGTATTCCCTCCCAGGATCCACACAACCTAAGTACTCCTCCCAGGATCCACACAACCTAAGTATTTCCTCCCAGGATCCACACAACCTAAGTATTCCCTCCCAGGATCCACGCAATCTAAGTATTCCCTCCCAGGATCCACACAACCTAAGTATTTCCTCCCAGGATCCACACAACCTAAGTATTCCCTCCCAGGATCCACACAACCTAAGTATTCCCTCCCAGGATCCACACAACCTAAGTATTCCCTCCCAGGATCCACACAACCTAAGTATTCCCTCCCAGGATCCACACAACCTAAGTATTCCCTTCCAGGATCCACACAACCTAAGTATTCCCTCCCAGTATCCACACCTTATACCTATTCCTAGTAAGATCTTAAAAGTTATAATAAATGGTAATACAGATGGTTAGTGTTTTGAGAGGTGGAGCCAGATGGTGAAGGAGGTGGTGCTTCCAAAATGACTTTTCGATAAATCCACATAACAGTTACTTTTGGTGCTTCATTTTATAGATATCCACATTTTACTGGTTATTCCTTTGTTTGCAGCACTTGCCTAAGCAGACTTTAGGTGTTAAATATGAAGGAAAGTTGTTTATATAGAGTAGTTTTCTTGAGCGAGGGTCCTGTTTTAGCATGGGTACCCAAACACCTCTTAGTTGTTAGCCTTTAATTAGTTATAATTAATTATAGTTTTGTTCAGGGGTTCATTGAGAATCTGTTTCCCACAGGAAAATTGATAATTAAATGACATTGAGCATTTCTAGTGTCAAATTCAAGTGTAGTTGGATCTCTAATGTAAATTAAATTTTGAGTTTTTAAATTAAATGAATAAGACTAGAGCTATATCACGTCTCTTTTTATAGTAAACTTATAGAAATTCTTCTTGTAAAACATGTTTATATTCGTCAACTCCTCATGTAAATATAATTTTGCAGTAAATAATATTATTGTACATAAAGAAGGAGACAATAACTATATCTCTAATCAAATAAAATTTAACGATAATTATAAATTGGAGGCCGAGGGGACTTCTATTAATTAGTCTACTCCATCTTCTCGGGCAGTTAATGTAGTTCTTCTAGTTCTGAATGGAATCAGTTTTGTCTACCAGTTTCACTTCATACACAGATATCAATAGACTTTTTTATTTTTACCATTTAATTTAAGATATTCTGGTTTAGGTGATACCTGCAAGTCTCTGCCAGGATATCAGGACAAATGTTTGCAAATTTATTGCATGGAGGTCGTAAGACATTAAGAAGCAAATTCTAGTTTACTCTCTAGCAGGTACCACATTAAATTATTCTGAATAGCTCTTATGTAGTGCCATTTAATACACTATTGAATTACGAATAAATAATTGTCTTTCATCAGGGTCACTATTGAAACACGAATTCTCCTGCTCACTAGCGTGCAAATTATTGCTTAACACACTAACTTTAGCTACACCACCTCCAGTGATTTTAGCAGCCAAATGAACATTAGTCACTGCAGTTTCAATATTTTTATTGGAAATATTTTTACATAGCACCACATGGTGCTTTACAATAGTGCCGTTTCTGCATGTACACAGTTAGACGCTACAGCTCCTAAAATCAAGTTTACCTAAGCATTTGGTTACTTTTCAAATTAAGTTAATTCACTTTGTTCTGTAAATTTGTTACCGCTGTAAGGTTGTCCAGCTTGAAGTTGTTGATTCCTCTCTTGCATTCTAACCTAATTTCTGAACAGATGAATTAACCTTTGTCGTACCTGTTACCTGGAGTTTACCTGGAGAGAATTCCAGGGGTCAACGCCCCTGCGGCCCGGTCTGTGACCAGGCCTCATGTTGGACCAGAGCCTGATCAACCAGGCTGTTACTGCTGGCCGCACGCAATCCAACGTACGAACCACAGCCTGGCTGGTCAGGTACCGACTTTAGGTGCCTGTCCAGTGCCTGCTTGAAGACAGCCAGGGGTTTGTTGGTAATCCCCCTGGTGTATGCTGGGAGGCAGTTGAACAGTCTTGGGCCTCTGACACTTATTGTGTTGTCCCTCAACATGCTAGTGGCACCCCTGCTTTTCATTGGGGGGATGTTACATCGCCTGCCGAGTCTTTTGCTTTCGTAGGGAGTGACTTTCGTGTGCAAGTTTGGTACTAGTCACTCGAGAATTTTCCACGTGTATATAATATTGTATCTCTCCCGCCTGCGTTATAGGGAGTACAGGTTTAGGAACTTCAAGCGTTCCCAGTAATTGAGGTGGTTTATCGCACTTATGCGTGCCGTGAAGGTTCTCTGCACATTTTCAAGGTCAGCAATTTCACCTGCCTTGAAAGGTGCAGTTAGTGTGCAGCAATATTCCAGCCTAGATAGAACAAGCGATCTGTAAAGTGTCAACATGGGCTTGGTATACCTTGTTTTGAAGGTTCTCATTATCCATCCTGTCATTTTTCTAGCAGATGTGGTTGCTACGGTGTTATGGTCCTTGAAGGTGAGATCCTCTGACATGATCACTCCCAGGTCTTTGACATTAGTTTTTCGCTCTATTGTGTGGTTGGAATTAGTTTTGTACTCCGATGAGATTTTGATTTCCTCACGTTTTCCGTATCTGAGTAATTGAAATTTCTCATCATTGAACTTCATATTGTTTTCTGCAGCCCATTTAAAGATTTGGTTTATGTCTGCTTGGAGTCTTGCAGTGTCTTCAACGGTGGACACTGTCATATAGATTCGGGTGTCATCTGCAAAGGAAGACACGGCACTGTGGCTTATATCCCTGTCTATGTCCGATACGTAACAATTCAATAATTTTTTTCCTAATACATTTATTATCTACTCTGATTCTTTAATATCATGATGGTTACTTCAGATCTGAAGACTATTTTCTAACTAAACCATAAAATTTTGTAAAATAAAGCAGTTGGGGTTATTAGATTTACAGTTGCTAGAGCAATTATTGTATTATATACAATTTGCATTTTTTCTTTATTGACATAAGTGAGTTTTAATAAGTTAGTTGCTTGTGAATAACTTCTCTAAATATTGATGAAGCTTTGAAAAGATGGTAAGCCTTCTACTTTTTTTTTCATTCGTAATTGAACTACCATTAGCCCCTCATATTAGTTATCATTCGTAATTGAACTACCACTAGCCCCTCATATTAGTTATCATTCGTAATTGAACTACCACTAGCCCTTCATATTAGTTATCATTCGTAATTGAACTACCACTAGCCCTTCATATTAGTTATCATTCGTAATTGAACTACCACTAGCCCCTCATATTAGTTATCATTCGTAATTGAACTACCACTAGCCCCTCATATTAGTTATCATTCATAATTGAACTACCACTAGCCCCTCATATTAGTTATACAAGTTTTTGTAAGCCAAATATTTCTTCCAAGATTTTAAGTTGTGTTGTAAAATTAATTTATCAACCGGATTTTGGCTCACTGATTTTACACATTATTCGTAGAACGGAATAAGAGGACCATTTTTGCTTTTAAGTGAGGCTCTAATCTTTTCAAGGCCCGTGGCCTTGTAAGTAAAGTTTTTCCTTCACACGCTGAGGGTCCGTGATTCGATTCCTGGCAAGGGTGGAAACATTGGACGTGTTTCCTTACATCTGTTGTCCTGTTTCACCCATCAGTAAAATGGGTACCTGGGTGTTAGTGGCGTGGTGTGGGTCGCATCCTGGGACAAAATTGACCTAATTTGCGGGAAATGCTCAGCATAACAAGCGGCTTTCTATATAGTAGTATGTCATTGATGTCAGGTATGGACTGTATACCTTGTACATGTACTTGTAGTAAATAAAGATATACATTATATTATTTTAACTAACCATTCAATATTTTTAGAATTAAATTTCTTTTGTATCATAAAGTAATCACTAGGTTAAACAAGATATGTATATGAATTAATAGCTAATGCTAATTTAACTTTAAAATTCAATTGATAACGTGAGTGAATTTACAGTACAAAATAGTGAGCATATAATACAGTATCAGCTGGATTAAGTTAAAACTACAATAAAAATATTTCATTAAAACACAATTTACATTACGCATATTTAAATGGTACTTAATAATTATAATACATGTACACTGCGGGAGCTAATTTATGTTGATATACAGTAATCATCTATATAAATAAATACTTGTTCCTTAATGGATACAATTCAATTTCTCAACCTATACAGATATTTACATTCTCAGATTTATATTAACACAATTCAGATTCCACGAGTAACTGATGACATGTTCTTAGTTCAGCAAATGAACCCACAGTAAAGGTATATATAAGAAAGGTGTTCTCAGTTATGAACAATATTAATGACTCTGTCTTGGTTATATAAAGATTCTGAGATTGTGAAATAAATTTTAATGTCAGAAGACAATTTAAGCTGTTTGAATGACAGAATTAAAAATTAGAAGTCAACGACGAATAAAATATTCAGGCTATGTTAACTGGCAGTAATGTCATATATTGTACTGTGTTCTGAAGTATCCTGAAGGGACTTATATACAGCCAGTCTACACTCGACTATAACCTTCCACAGTTCTGGTCTACACATATCCCCCATGTGATTTTGGGGGTAGGGATGCAGAGGGTAAGAGCGCCATTGAGAGCAGGGTTTGGTCGGACGGAAGCCACGCCCTCGGTGGCCACGCCCTCGGTGGCCACGCCCTCGGTGGCCACGCCCTCGGTAGCCAAGCCCTCGGTCTGGTAGGTGGGCGGAAAGATGAGTCAATCTATTATCGGGTATCTTTTTAACCTGACGGGCTGGTAGACGGGCAGGTAGAACGGGTGGGCAGACGGGCGGGTAGACGGGCGAGTAGACGGGCGGGTAGAACGGGTGGGCAGACATTTCCTAAGGTGTATTATTTTACTGGGTATTGCTGTTTAATTTTTAATGGTGGGTATTTTTTACCATTGAATCACGGGTAAACGGGCAGGTAGACGGGCTAGTGGGCGGGTAGACGGGCTAGTGGGCAGGTAGACGGGCTAGTGGGCAGGTAGACGGGCTAGTGGGCGGGTAGACGGGCTAGTGGGCGGGTAGACGGGCTAGTGGGCAGGTAGACGGGCTAGTGGGCGGGTAGACGGGCTAGTGGGCGGGTAGACGGGCTAGTGGGCGGGTAGACGGGCTAGTGGGCAGGTAGACGGGCTAGTGGGCTGGTAGACGGGTTAGTGGGCGGGTAGACGGGCTAGTGGGCGGGTAGACGGGCTAGTGGGCGGGTAGACGGGCTAGTGGGCGGGTAGACGGGCTAGTGGGCGGGTAGACGGGCTAGTGGGCGGGTAGACGGGCTAGTGGGCGGGTAGACGGGCTAGTGGGCGGGTAGACGGGCTAGTGGGCGGGTAGACGGGCTAGTGGGCAGGTAGACGGGCTAGTGGGCGGGTAGACGGGCTAGTGGGCGGGTAGACAGGCTAGTGGGCGGGTAGACGGGCTAGTGGGCGGGTAGACGGGCTAGTGGGCGGGTAGACGGGCTAGTGGGCGGGTAGACGGGCTAGTGGGCAGGTAGACGGGCTAGTGGGCGGGTAGACGGGCTAGTGGGCGGGTAGACAGGCTAGTGGGCGGGTAGACGGGCTAGTGGGCGGGTAGACGGGCTAGTGGACGTGTAGACGGGCTAATAAACATTCTACGAATGTATATCTCTTTTTATTGTATATTTCTGTTTAACTTGTTCAAATCATTGGGAACTTTTAACATGTTCAGTCACTGGGTAATATTTTCGAACGTATTGAGTCATTAAGATCGTTTAGAAAGACACATAAATGTGTCCTAGAGCGTTCTAACATGTCTTCCTTAACCAGTTTGTCGGTATCTGTCACCCAGGTTCATAACACACAAGATCATAAGTGTATTAATTAACTTTACTAATACAAATACTCAATTGCTTCAATGCCACAGTGTATATTTACTTTCAATCTATTCTCCCTTACCTCGTAGTTTCGGGGGCGTCGACCCCCGAAACCCTCTCCAGGTAAACTCCAGGTTACCCAACTTTGACCAACACTTTTCTCTTCCCCGTCAACAATACCTCCTTAAATGTGATTTATTTCCCAGTTTGCGCTACATTGACTATAGGAATACCAATAATGTTTTCAGTTTTTTATGAAAATATTCAATTTGCGTCCCATAACACATTTCACAAAAATTATGGCTTACGTTTTTCGGCAATAAATGTATTTAAATATGTAATATAAATGTTTCAGACATGGAAAACATCATTACAAGTCACAAGTAAAGCAATCAAGCGGAAGATTTTCATTAACATTATTAAAAAAAAAGTTAGAATGTATACGGAAATTTGAACTTACTGTCTTTGGGTGTAGAGAGATGCTCATGTGTGGTGGTGACAGTGTAGACACCTTCACACAGTGTGGTGGTGACAGTGTAGACACCTTCACACAGTGTGGCGGTGACAGTGTAGACACCTTCACACAGTGATGCAAGAGGAGAGAGGATCGATCCAGCCACCTGAACCAAGAGTAGAAATATGAGTCAAGTTGCAACAAAGACATCTTATAGGAGAACAGACCCACACTCTCGTCTCCTATTGGTCATCTTCAAGTATTTAAGAATACTCTGGAGAGCTCTGATTGGCGCTCTACAACGGGAGGCGTGTTCACACACAATTATTTTGAAGTTCGTTGTTCTGTTTATTGTGAAATGTAAACTGTAATAAAGTATTTGCCTAACATTTCTCTGAAACTAAGATCTATCTACATAACTCTCTCTCTCTTTCTCTCTCTCTCTCTCTCTCTCTCTCTCTCTCTCTCTCTCTCTCTCTCTCTCTCTCTCTCTCTGATATATATATATATATATATATATATATATATATATATATATATATATTAACACGTCTCCCACCGAGGCAGGGTGACCCGAAAATAAAGTAAAATACAAAAATGAAGAGAAACTTTGATCATCATTCAACACTTCCATCACTCATACATAATCACTGTCTTTGCAGAGGCGCTCAGGTACGACAGTTTAGACGTCCCTCCAAACTGTCAATATCCTAAACCCCTCATTTAAAGTGCGGGCATTGTACTTTTCCTTTCCAGGACTCAAGTTCGGCTAACCGGTTTCCCTGAATCCCTTCACTAAATATTACCCTGCTCACTCTCCAACAGCTCGTCAGGTCTCAAAAACCATTCGTCTTCATTCACTACTATATAACACTCACATACGCTTGCTGGAAGTCCAAGACCCTCACAGCCCCGGTGGCCTGGTGGCTAAAGCTTTTGCTTCACGCACGGAGAGCCTGGGTTCAATTCCCAGCGGGGCGAAAACATTTCGAAGTGTTTCCTTACACACACACATACAACAGGTCTAGTGTCTAATCGACATGTATAGAAACTTGTTTGGACTGGCCCCTTGTAAGCTGCACTCTGGGCAAGCACTGTTGACACCGACACTCTGAGACACTTCTCTCAGACTTACAAGTGGCTATGGTACAAATTTTTATCTAATTGCAGTAAGGGAATCCACACTGCCTACACAATACTGGAAGGGGTTTACTTACTTGAAAAAAGGGTGGCTATGTGTCCTGGTCTTCCTTATATATAACCCCTCCTAACACCATGTGCAGTGGAGAAACTTTGTCTGCAAAAGATGGGGTAATTAGTGTCCTGCCTGCACCTCAGAGTTCCCTGGTTCCTAGAATGTCCCTTGAGTAATATATGCAGTAAGTAACACTAGCTTCCAGACTGAACTTAAGAGACGACGCTGGTACATACCAACACAAAGGCGTCCGTCTGCTTAAGACCCACAGATAACTCATTAACGTTTCCCCCAGAAAACTGGCCAGATACTGAGAGAAAGAAAGCCTAGTCTTACTGTAATGGGTCTGGATGGAGGCAGATTTCCACAGTACTTCGGGATCTCCTCCAGGGCCCCAGGACAGATGTTGGGTCACGTGGGGAGTGCTGTTTGATCTCAGCACGTCTTGTTCTGTCGAAGTCTGGTCTGGTAAGAAGGAACTGGTGCTCTTACCCGCCTAGATTCAAGTGTAGAGCTGACAGTTCTCGTTAGCTAACATAATCTAATGCTTGTCTATTCAGGCCTATAACTACCTATATTAGGGTGCTAGAGCTACATTATTAATATCTAATGTTGCCTTAATAATCCTACTATTAGTCTCTAACTGTACAAACTTGCCTAGGTGTTCCTAGGTGGATAAATCTATCAATTAAAATATACACAATAGTCACCTTCATCAGCTGGAATGTGTAGTTTGTTTTGGTTGGGAGTGTGGGTTTATAAACTCCGAGGGCCGATCCACGGTATGTTTAAGGCTCCTAACGGCTCACTTACCCTGTGGAACTTTTAGTGACTAAAGAAGTTTCCACAACATGTGCCTAGGACAAAATGGTAACTAACCCACAAAACTTCCTTTACCTTCTCCCTCCAACCTTTTTGGGGACGATCCCTACCCTTCCTTCCTTCCCCAATAGATTTATATGTTCTCCAAGTCATTCTACTTTGTTCCATTCTCTCTAAATGACCAAACCACCTCAAAAGCCCCTCTTCAGCCCTCTGACTAATACTTTTAGTAACTCCACACCTCCTAATTTCCACCACACATTGCCCTTAAACACGACATCTCCACTGCCTCCAGCCGCCTCCTCGCTGCAACATTTACAACCCATGCTTCACACCCATATTAAAGTATTGGTACCACTATACTCTCGTACATTCGCTTCTTTGCCTCCATGGATAATGTTCTTTGTCTCCACAAATACTACTCACCTTTTTTCCTTCATTAATTCTATGGTTTACCTTATTATTCATAAACCCATCCGCTGACACATTAACTCCCAAATATCTGAAAACATTCACTTCTTCCACACTCCCTCTCTCCAATGTGATATCCAATTTTTCTTTATCTAAATCGTTTGATACCTTCATCACCTTACTCTTATCTATGTTCACTTTTAACTTTCTATCTTTACACACCCTCCCAAACTCGTCCACTAACCTTTGCAACTTTTCTTTAGAATCAACCATAAGCACAGTATCATCAGCAAAATGTAACTGTGTCAACTCCCATTTTGCATTTAATTCCCCATAATTTAATCCCACCCCTCTCCCCAACACCCTAGAATTTACTTCTTTTACAACCCCATCTATAAATATATTAAACAATCATGGTGGCATTACACATCCCTGTCTAAGACCTACTTTTACCGGGAAGTAATCTCCCTCTCTCCTACACACCCTAACCTTAGCCTCACTATCCTCATAAAAGCTTTTTATAGCATTTAGTAACTTACTACCTATTTTATACACTTGCAACATCTGCCACATTGCTCTCCTATCCATTCTATTATATGCCTTTTCTAAATCCATAAATGCAATGAAAACTTCCCTACCTTTATCCAAATACTGTTCACATATATGCTTCAATGTAAACACCTGATCTACACATCCCCTACCCATTCTAAAGCTTCCTTGCTCATCTGTAATCCTGCTCTATGTCTTACCTCTAGTTCTTTCAATAATAACCCTACCATACACTTTACCTGGTATACTCAGTAAACTTACTCCCCTATAATTCTTACAATCTCTTTTGTCCCCCTTCCCTTTATATAAAGGAATAAAACACGTTATCTGCCAATCCCTAGGTACCTTCCTCTCCAACACTATATCTCCCCCTGCTTTTACCATTTCTGTCATGATCCCATGAGTTCCAACTGCTTTACACCCTTTCATTCTACGTAATGCCTCACGCACCTCCCCCACACTCACCTCCTGCTCTTCCTCACTCCTAAACGATGTTATACCTCCCTGGCCAGTGCATGAAATTACTGCCTCCCTTTCTTCATCGACATTTAAAAGTTCCTCAAAATATTCCCGCCATCTACCCAATACCTCCAGCTCCCCATCTACTAACTCCTCTACTCTGTTTTTAACTGACAAATCCATTCGTTCCCTAGGCTTTCTTGTTTATCTCACTCCAAAAATATTTCTTATTCTCATCAAAATTTCTTGACAGTGTCTCTCCCACTCTATCATTTGCTCTCTTTTTACACTCTCTCACTACTCTCTTCACCTTTCTTTTACTCTTCATATAATCTACCCTACTTATATCACTTCTGCTTTGTAAAAACCTCTCTTTTATCACACCCTTTACTTCATCATTCCACCAATCACTCCTTTTTCTTCCTGCACCCACCCTCCTATAGCCACAAACTTCTGCCCCACATTCTAATACTGCATTTTTAAAACTATCCCATCCCACTTCAAACCCCCTACCCTACCCATACTTGCACTAGCTCACCTTTCTGACAATAGTTGCTTTTATCTTACCCTAACTTCCTTCTCCCTTAGTTTATAAACTTTCACCTCGCTCTTACTTGCTGTTGCCATTTTCCTTTTGTCCCATCTACCTCTTACTCTAACTGTAGCTACAACTAGATAATGATCCGATATATCCGTTGCCCTTCTATAAACATGTACATCCTGAACCCTCCCCATCAACCTTTTATCCACCAATACATAATCTAACAAACTACTTTCATTACGTGCTATATCATATCTTGTATACTTATTTATCCTCTTTTTCATAAAATATTTATTACTTATTATCAAACCTCTTTCTACACATAGCTCAATTAAAGGTTAACCATTTACATTTACCCCTGGCATCCCAAATTTACCTACTACTCCCTCCACAACAGTTTTACCCACTTTAGAATTAAGATCCCCAACCACAATTACTCTCTCACTTGGTTCAAAACTCCCCACACACTCACTCAACATTTCCCAAAATCTCTCTCTCTCCTCTACACTTCTCTCTTCTCCAGGTGCATAAACACTTACTATAACTCACTTTTCACATCCAACCTTTATTTTAAACCACATAATCCTTGAATTTATACATTTATATTCCCTCTTTCCCTGCCATAACTGATTATTCAACATTATTGCCACTCCTTCTTTAGCTCTAACTCTATTTGAAACCCCTGACCTAATCCCATTTATTTCTCCCCACTGAAACTCTCCTACCCCCTTTCAGCTTTGTCTCACTGAAATCCAGGACATCCAGCTTCCTTTCATTCATAACATCTACAATCATCTCTTTCTTATCATTCGCACAACATCCACGCACATTCAAACATCCCACTTTGACGGTTTTCTTCTTTTTCTTTTTAGTAAGCTATACAGGAAAATGGGTTACTAGCCCATTGTTCCTGGCATTTTAGTTGACTTTTACAACACGCATGCCTTACGGATGAAAGATTCTTATTCCACTTCCCCATAGATATGAAAAGAAAAACAAAAAGAACAAGAACTATTAAGGTAAAATCAAAGAAAACTCAGATGAGTGTGTATACATAAATGTGTATATGTATGTGTAGTGTGACCTAAGTGTAAGTAGAAGTAGCAAGACGTACCTGAAATCTTGCATGTTTATGAGACAGAAAAAAAACACCAGCAATCCTACCATCATGTAAAACAAATACAGGCTTTCGTTTTACACTCACTTGGCAGGACGTTAGTACTTCCCTGGGTGGTTGCTGACTACAACCTACTACCTATATATACACATATATATATATATATATATATATATATATATATATATATATATATATATATATATATATATATATATATATCGTGCTGATTAGGTAAAACTTCAGATTTTCTTAAATAGCAACGTCACGTTGCCATATAAGACAAGTGAAATTTGTGTATACAATAATTTCGCCAAAACCATTCTGAACATAACGAAAAATATATTTCATTGTGTTTGTTTATTATTAAATTGATGTTAACGTATATAAAATATATTTAGTTGGGTTAGGCTAAATTAAATTGCGCTTGTTGTAATAGGTTGGGTAGGTTTTCAAAGTTTCTCTGGTACAAAATTATAAATTTTACATTAACATAAATGAAAAATATATCTTTAAACGTATAAGAAAATTTTTAGAATGGACTTAATTTTAGATGAGTTCTTGCTAATTGACCAGTTTTACCTAATCGGCACGACATATATATATATATTATATATATATATATTATCTAAAATTAAGTCCTTTCTAAAATTTTCTTATACGTTTAAAGATATATTTTTTCATTTATGTTAATGTAAGAATTTATAATTTTGTACCAAGAGAAACTTTGAAACCTACCTAACCTTATTACAACAAGCACTTAATTTAGCCTAACCCAACTAAATATATTTTAGATACATTAACATTAATTTAATAATAAACAAACACAATGAAATATATTTTTTCGTTATGTTCAGAATGATTTTGGAAATTATTGCATACACAAATTTTCACTTGTCTTATATGGCAAGGTAAGCTTGCTATTTAAGCCAAAATCTCAAGTTTTACCTAATCGGCATCGACATATATATATATATATATATATATATATATATATATATATATATATATATATATATATATATATATATATACGTATATATATATATATATATATATATATATATATATATATATATATATATATATATATATATATATATATATATATATATATATATATATATATATATATTTTATATATATATATATATATATATATATATATATATATATATATATATATATATATATATATATATATATATATATATATATATATATATATATATATATATATATATATATATATATATATGCGCTGGCATGGCAAGACGTGTGGCGGGCTAGCTGGGATTTTCAAGGATAAGTACTGATCAACGAGGCTGACCAGATCTAAGACTGAACAGGACTCAGTGTGAATACTTTGGGAAGATTCCAGTGCAGTGAAAACATTACAGTGCATCGTTTCAACGCAAATAGTGGAAATGATGTGCAGTTTGTGAAGGTTGGTGAGTGGTGGTAGTGTGGAAGATGGCCAGTGTGGGTGGGGTGAATAAGGCCTACACTGTGTGCCGGCCAAGATTATCGTATATACAAACCTCGGAAATCTTTCATAAAAAACATCTACCTCCAGCACCATGCGCCATGCTTCCAGTTAACCTAGAAATGATTACGTGTCGATGCATGGAATAATTAGAGACATATGTTATGGAAAAACAATGTGTGGTTAATGTTAACGAGGGGGTGACCAGTGCCTCCTCCCCACGCCACAGGGAAGAGGGAAGAGGCGCTGTGTGTAGGTGGTGAAGGAAGACACTGGTGTTCAACAGTGTACATACCCACATCTTTCATGACGTACATGGAAAACAAATAATGTTGTGTGTATTGTGTGTATTGTAAGACAGTGTGAACAATATATAGAGTGCAAAATCCATGTGTAGTGTACTCCCCTCCCCTGGCGACCCCCACCCAACAAACTGCGCTCCTCACCCAAATCCCAGCGACACCCCTCAAGCCCTACCAGGCCACCACGGTCAAGTTCACTACCTTCCACGCACCTTACCCACCCAGCATGTCGTACTCCACTACAGTCTACCTAGCCAGATGAATGCCAGTCAGGAGGAAGCAAGCAGCCAGGGAAATGGCATGGCTGGCAATACTAGGAGAGGCAAGTGTCGGTCGTGTTTACAGCTTCGTTGTCTCAACTCTAATGGTTTCCTCCGTAAACATGGCAGCTGCCCGGGTTCAGGATGTCCTCCTGTGGACAGTGATGACCCAGAGCCACTTCAGGCACCTGAACCCACTCCAACAGATCTCATCTCATCAGATAATATCCTGGAAGCAATTAAAGCAACAGGTATCAGAACACTCACACATATTCCCAAAGCAGCCCGTCCACACGCAGCTGGGAAACTTACAGACCTCTTAATAAAGTAAACGATGGTTCTGCTATCCTAAATGCTCCACCAACCATCAAGGCATGGCACAACTTACTACTTTTGGCAATGTCTGCTTAGCTGTGCCGGAAAGAAGGGAAAGAGGCTAGCCTCAATGATCATTAAATCCTTAAGAGACTTTCCTAGAGCTGATAACCTCATTCCCTTCCCCATCAACACAAAAATGGGAGAGGCAGAACCCCCACTCACTCCACTGACAGCGAAAAATCAGAGTCCAAGTGAGCAAGAAAATTGAAGAGGGCAACACAGTGGGAGCAATCAGAATTATCACCAGTGAAGATACAGTTGCCCCCAGAGATGCTGACACTGCTGAAGCACTTAGAGGAAAGCACCCTGCCAGGGAAACCAGGGTACCAACAGTTCCAACACCTCTGTCCCCACTGTGGAACCACTGATTGTGCAAGACTCGGACATTTACAAAGCAATAATGTCATTTCCTTCCGGCTCTGCTGGAGTTACACTGGAATAAGGCCACAACATTTAAAGGAAATGGTTAATCCAGTTATCGGGGAGATTGCAGAGACACTGCTGTCAGAGATCACAAGGTTCGTCAACAATTCCTTGGCTGGTCTGATTCCTGACGAGATTAAACCTTTCTTTTTGGAGCATCACTTTGTGCCCTTAAAAAGAAGGATGGAGGAATTAGGCCAATCGCAGTGGGCAACACGTTTCGCCGCCTCGTTTCTAAAGCTGCTGTCAAAAGTATTCGCGCAGAGGCAGCCATCATGCTTCAACCAAACCAGCTTGGCTTTGGGGTCTCTCAAGGAAGTGAAGCAGCGGTTCATGCAACAAGGGCATATATCGACAACCTGCCTGAGGACAATGCAGTGGTTAAATTAGATTTCAAGAATGCATTTAATCTCCTGAAAAGGGACGTAGTATTAGCAGCTGTACAAGAACATTTTCCAGGTCTCTTCCTTTTGTTTCAGCTGGATATAGCAAGGAATCAATGCTCCTGTTTGGAGAGCATGAAATCACATCATCAGAGGGTGTCCAGCAAGGGGACCCTCTCCACCATTTCTCTTCTGTATGCAGTTAGGGAAATCACAGTAAGACTGACCAGTGAGCTAAACATCTGGTTCCTGGATGATGGCACACTAGCAGGTACAAAGGAGTCCCTTGTAGATGATCTTACACAGGTGATGACACAGGGGCAGGAAATGGGTCTCATCCTGAATCCATCCAAATGTGAAATCATATCAGTCAATCAACAAGTGATAGATGCAGTGCTATCAAAACTACCAGGAGCAACAGTCATTGCCCCTACTAATAGTGTCTTGCTTGGAGCACCTCTGGGAAGAGATGCCATTGACACAATTCTCAGGAAGAAACTGGAAGAATTGAGGAGAATGGAACAACGAATAGGCAATCTTGACACCCATGATGCCTTGTACCTCCTCACAAAATGCTTGAGTCTGCCCAGGTTGACATATTTCCTAAGATGTGCTCCTTCATATGATAATCCTATACTGCACGAATATGACAGTATCCTGAGGCAGATCTTTACTAAAGTACTTAACCTTACTCTAGAAGATGGGCAGTGGGACCAAGCTACACTCCCAGTCAGACTAGGAGGCATTGGTGTCCGCAAGTCATCTCAGATTGCTCTACCTGCTTTCCTGTCTTCATGCATTGCATCCAGAGGGCTTGTAGCAGCAATTCTCCTGAACATCTTAGGGACACGATTGGAATCCATGACCAAAAGTTCGTTGATGGAGCCAGGATCTGGGATAACCTAACAGGCTCTGAAACCAGGCCTGCTCCCCAACAACTACAAACAGTCGCACTGGGATGGCCCAATAGTAGAGAATATAGCCTCAGCAATGCTTCAGAGTGTGTCAGGGAAGGATAGGGGCCCGCCTACTTGCAGTGAGAGCTCCTCATGCGGGGACTTTCTTTTTGGGTGTTCCCAACTCCAGCCTTGGCACACGCCTCGACCCACAGACCATCCGCATTGGTGTTGCCCTTCGACTTGCCGCCCCTATTCTCGCCGAACACAGGTGTATTTGTGGCAGTGAAGCAGCAGACCGATTCGGGTACCATGGTCTTGTGTCGTAAATCCGAGGGAAAGATTGCAAGACATGAAGAGGTTAATAACATTATCAAGAGGAGCCTCACAACAGCCGGATGCCCAGCAGTAAGGGAACCACCCCAACTATGCAGATCTGATGGCAACCAAAAGCGTCCAGATGGTATCACCCTTCAAGCCTGGACAGACGGCAAGCAGGTGTGTGGGACTACACATGTGCATCTACCTTGGCTGATACCTATCTCCAGTACACCAGGGAGGAAGGAGGGGGTGCTGCCACCTTCAGGGAGTCCCAGAAGTCGAGAAAATATGGAGAACTTGCCCATCATTATATGTTTGTTCCCATAGGCTCAGAGACCCTTGGCTCATGGGGAAAGAGTGCGTCTAAGTTCCTCAAGGAGCTGGGCAAAAGACTCAACAGGGTAACTAGGGATCCCAGGGCAGCTAGTTTTCTGTTCCAGCGACTCAGCGCTGCTGTTCAGAGGGGTAATGCATGCTGTATTCTGGGCACGCGCACCAGCTCGGAAGAGCTGGATGAGATTTTCGCATTATAATCAGTGACAAAGATGTAACAATATGTACTAGACATGTATCTCTCACCTCGTGTACTGTATATGCCATCTTTATATCAACGATGTATCTCTCAAATCTTTTGTACCATATTATGTAATAAAACATACCTATTGGTAAAAAAAAAATTAAAAGATGGTGGTAGGAGAAGTGGAATATTCAAATGGCATCAGGAAGAAATCCAAATATTCTTCCTTGAAGCCTTTTTATCCACTTCTCCTATACGTATATATATATATATATATATGTCGTGCCGATTAGGTAAAACTGGCGATTTTGGCTTAAATAGCAACGCTCACCATGCCATATAAGACAAGTGAAAATTTGTGTATGCAATAATTTCGCCAAAATCATTCTGAACATAAAGAAAAAAAAATATTTCATTGTGTTTGTTTATTAATAAATTAATGTTAACGTATCTAAAATATATTTAGTTGGGTTAGGCTGAATTAAATTGCGCTTGTTGTAATACGGTTAGGTAGGTTTTCAAAGTTTCTCTTGGTAAAAATATATATATTCTTACATTAACATAAATGAAAAAAATATATCTTTAAACGTATAAGAGAAATTTTTAGAAAGGACTTAATTTTAGATGAGTTCTTGCTAATTGACCTGTCTTACCTAATCGGCACGACATATACATATATATACCACGAACGAGTGGTATTGATCAATAACAACACTGCGCTAGGCAAGTACTCGAACCTATGTTGTACTGGCGCTCCTCATGCTGAGCGAGAACGAAATTACGGTCCCTCATTACCACCAAATCATTATCCGAGGACATACGGTGGTGTAGGAGCTTCTAAGTTAATTTCATAATACTTCATGTTTGGTGTACTAGCCTCACGAGCAGCATATATATACTATGCAAACCAGACATGGAAGTATGCGGAGGTTTGATAAGATTTTTTGAGTTGTAAAATGAAGCATTTTGAAAGTTAGACTCGTGGGTGTGAGAAAAGATAAAACTAAATATCATACGTAGTAAGATTACATTGCGTATATGATAAATTCAACTTTGACCAAGTGTGACAGTAAAAGATTACATGTTCAGTAAAGTGCCGTTTGTTTGTTGTTTGTTGCAACCACTGTTGTCTGGTTGTGGGTTATGCTGGAAACCTTCCGTCACTCATCGAAATCTTTGATAACGCTGCCGTTGGTAGAACTAAAATAGCGAGATCATCACAATGAGCACAGAAGAAAATCTTTGGTAGCAGTACAAAGCAGTGGCTTCAGAACGAGACCGCCGATAGCAATGCAAAGCAGTGAACGTACCTTAAGAACATTATTAGCAGTTGAAGATTATAGGCTAGGTAGATAACGGAGTTTAAAGCCTATCAACTACAATAAAGCTGCACGTAACCTTTCTCGCAACTAGTTTCGCTTGTTTTGGTTGACAGACAATGCCTTACTGAGTGTTCGTGGTTCAATCTCCGGCATGCGTATAGATGATGCGTATGTTTACATATACCTGCTGACCCTGTTCACCTAACAGTAAGTTGGTACCTGGGTGTAAGTGGATACTGGTGTCGGTGGCATATTAGAGGACAAGATTGAAGGACCCCAATAGAAATAAGAGAGAGAGTCCTCGATGGCGCACTGACTTTCTTGGGTTATTCTGGGTGGCTAACACTCCCTGAAAAAAATCCGAAAAAATCGTATCTTATGTTATCACTAGAAATGGGATTATAGTAAAATCCCAGTATATATACGTTGATAGAAATACACCTCTCGGCGAATTTATCCTGTGATGGAGGATAGTTTGGTTAATGGGGTTCTAAACCTATCTGTTATGCGAGGGTCATTAGAGACTGCACATTAACACGTACATTTTAAGTCCTAAAATATGGATTAAAGTAATCGCTTAACATACATACGCTGAGAGAAATACACTCCTCGGGGTATTTATCCAGTGATGGAGAATGGATAACGTTGGTTAATGGGGTTTAAAGCCTGTCGACCCTTCGAGGGTCATTAAGGATGCATGTTAACTTTTTCACCACTTGATAAAAATGCTTTAATCCCTAAACCATGGATAATAGCAAACTCTGATCATACACTGTAAGCTGAGTGAAACACACTCTAAAAAGTATTTATCCTGTGATGGAGAATATAATTTCCAATTAATATTAAATTATTAGTAATATTACTTAAGCTCTTCTCCAAGACAACTTTGGAATATTTCCTCGTATTATTATCATACGATACATAGAGGGAATTATTTCTTATTAAGTAATAAAGGAAAAAAACTAGCAATAAAATTTTCTTCTACTGTAGTACTCTTCTTTTTCTTCTTAGGGTCCTGTCAGTTGCTGTTTTCAGTCTAAGCACTTCGCTCCTCGCAACTCTCTCACTCCTAATTCCGTAAAAAAATTCTAAGCATCCTCCTGGTTGACGATATAGCAGTTGATGTCCTTCATTTCTCTAATCTCATATTTTCATCTTTATATTGTATAATTTATGCTGTATTATTTTGGACACTGTCTGAAAATTTTCAATATAAAGATGAAAAGATGAGATTAGAGAAATAAGGGACTTTGAACTGCTGCATCGTCAACCAGGAGGATGCTTAGGATTTTTTTTATTAAATTAGCAGTGAGAGAGTTGCGAGGAACGAAGTGCTTAGACTGAAAAGAGCGACTGACAGGACCCTAAGAAGAAAAAGAAGAGTACTACAGAATACGAAAATTTCCTCGTATATGTAGAGAACAAATAAGTGTCTGGAGACGAACGAAGAAAAAATCACTGAAAAGTGAGTGTCAACAAAATGAAAACACTTTCACAGGAATTCAGAAAAATTGCACAAGTTAAACTAACCAGGATGGAGCATAGCAGTGAGCTGACAAAAATGAAAATAAGTGACATCATTTCGTTACATCCTGATGAATTAGACACATGTGCAACATCTGAGTATCTTGACAAGACGCTAGGTACCCAGGTGTTGCACATGTGTCAAACTCATCATTTATCGGTATTATATACCGTTAATATACGTTACATTTTACCTTCACTCACTAAATTCCCAAGTTCCTCTTCAAGCACCATTATTCCCTTCCACCAGTTCAAACAGTAACCCACCAACAACAATTCCCACTATCTCCTCTCCTACGAATTTACCCCACCTGCCCACGTCTTCCATACCTGTTGCAGGTCAGAAAAAATGCTCACTACAACCACACACTAAGGATTCACTAAAACAGAAAGTTTCTGAATTTTAACCCGGCTTTAATTATTTGGATACATCTTACCATACCTAGCTTCAGTAACAAGGAACCACAGAAATTAAATTTAATCTCAGTTTACGTACTCAAGCACTTGCTTTAATCTCTTTTAGTAATTTTATAGTATCGATAATTGTTCGTTACTGTGAGGGATGTGATCTAATGATTTCCGCCCAGTCAATAACTGCTGCACCTAATGAGTTATAGCATATGTCCCAAATACCATTTTCGTAAAGTCTTTTTTTTCTTGTTTATGGTTTCTTATTGTTACTGCCTATAGTATTTGTATGGCACCCTAAATATATCAATTCATAATTGTTGCTTCATTATGTAACTACGACTTCCTATGGTGGTCTACTTCAGAACTTTATTTTTAAGCAGGAAGTAACCATTAGGAGACAGAGGCCTATGTGAGTAAACCCACTCCATAGATAACTACGCTATAGCACATCATTCAATGGGTGGAACAACTGCTTCACCCTTCTCAGTGGATGGAGCCACTGCATCACTAATTGTATTGGGTGGAAACCTAAAATAGGTAGGACTACTTCTTGACTAGTTCATGGTAAAACTGGATAGGGTTGAGTCAGTTTACAAAGAGTGAGAGAGTGGCATTTGTCAAGAATGTCATTATAATCTGCTAGCATCACGTGTAACCAAAGTTCTTCAGATCATCAATAATCAGCTTAAAGCTTGGGAGATAATTGCTAGTGCGAATGAAGGGTTCTTTTCATATACTGGGTTACTACAAGTCGAACAAGCCAGCCAGTCTGAATAAGGATGGAGGCTCCAGATGATTAACGCATTCTAGAGTTCTGTCCTCTGAATGGGAGTGTAAACTGTAGCCAGCGAGAGAGAGCTCAATTTTATGATAAAACTCTCGTTAAACTATTCATAATATATAGCTGTTAATAATATTGGTGGGAATGTAAGAGTACTCAAAAGAATAAATCCTGTGTATACTTTATTCCTAAAATACTTGTCATAGTGCCGTAGCTGGTATTCTTCCTTCACGATCAGGTAATAGGCCATTCAAGAGTACCTGTGTTCATAATATGTGGTGTGCCCTGAAGCGTTTTATTGTATTGCTTTATTGATGCCTTGAATTGTTGGTTGCCTTACTTTATTACTACCTTGCATTGTTGGCTGCATTACATTATTGTTATTTGGTGTTTGTGATTACGTCGCCCTATTGCTGGTAGGTAATGCCACCAGCTCGGATCAGGCGTTTGGTGATGGTATGTAGTACATTGCGTACCTTAATAAGACTCTCTGCAGCGTATTGCTCGAACTATTGACATTGAATACTGCTACCATTAAACAGCTGTGCAGCTTCGTGCATTAATTTGCAACAAGCTATTGTCTGATCCATCAACCATGACGTCTGGGTCTCTAGGATTACGATGCACAAGGAGTTCGTATTACTCTCTGCCTCTCGCTAGGATCCTTTGTTCGTAATGGTAGCGACCATATCCAAGCAAATGGGAGCAAGGCAGCTCCAACTCTAAGAAGAATCTGGTTCACTTCCTCTTGAATCAGCAAAGCTGAAACAGACTATTGACTAGTGTTCGTGTATCGTCGTACCTGTGAGGAACATTAACTATTCGCAAATGGATGAACTTTTAACGAGAATTATCTCTCAGTTCACAGCAGGATTCGAACCTCCACACTTTGTATCAAAGTATATATATATATATATATATATATATATATATATATATATATATATATTATATATATGTGTGTGTGTGTGTGTGTGTGTGTGTGTGTGTGTGTGTGTGTGTGTGTGTGTGTGTGTGTGTGTGTGTGTGTCGTGCCGATTAGGTAAAACTGGTCAATTAGTAAGAACTCATCCTTGCATCTGTGTGTACTCTCAGAGTCTGTCTTCTCAAGTTCTCCTGCAGTCGAGATACACCTGCTAGAAATTCTAAGAATCCCACTGTTATTCTTCTGCAGGATCATGATTCACACATTTTTTGACTTGAAAATAAAATTGACTGGACTGTTTCTTCCTTTTGAGAACCTCAGTATTCTCAGAAAATTTGTCAACTGTGTTTGTGTGTATATGTATGTATATTTGTGGTTGCAGGGGTCGAGTCATAGCTCCTGGCCCCGCCTCTTCACTGATTGCTACTAGGTCCTCTCTCTTCCTGGTCCATGAGCTTTATCAAACCTCGTCTTAAAACTATGTATGGTTCCTGCCTCCACTACGTCGCTTTCTAGGCTATTCCACTTCCTGACAACTCTATGACTGAAGAAATACTTCCTAACATCCCTTTGACTCACAGGAGTCTTCAACTTCCAATTGTGACCCCTTGTTTATGTGTCCCCTCTCTGAAACATCCTGTCTCTGTCCACCTTATCTATTCCTCGCAGTATTTTATATGTCGTTATCATGTCTCCCCTAACCCTCCTGTCCTCTAGTGTCGTCAGGCCGATTTTCCTTAACCTTTCTTCGTAGGACAATCCCCTTAGCTCTGGGACTAGTCTTGTTGCAAACCTTTGCACTTTCTCTAATTTCTTGACGTGCTTGACCAGGTGTGGGTTCCAAACTGGTGCTGCATACTCCAGTATGGGCCTGACGTATATGGTGTACAGAGTCTTGAATGATTCCTTAGTGAGGTATTGGAACGCTATTCTTAGGTTTGCCAGCCGCCCGTATGCTGCAGCAGTTATCTGATTGATGTTTGCCTCAGGAGATGTGCTCGGTATTATACTCAACCCAAGATATTTTTCCATGAGTGAGGTTTGCAGTCTTTGGCCACCTAGATTATACTCTGGCTGCGGTCTTCTTTGCCCTTCCGCGATCTACATGACTTTACATTTTGCAGGGTTAAATTCAAGGAGCAATTTACTGGACCAGGCTTGTAGCCTGTCTATGTCTGTTTGTAGTCCTGCCTGATCCTCAACTGATTTAATTTTTCTCATTAACTTCACATTATCTGCAAACAGGGACACGTCTGAGTCTATCCCTTCCGTTATGTCATTCATATATACCAAAAACAGTACAGGTCCTAGGACTGACCCTTGTTGAACCCCACTCGTCACAGGTGCCCACTCTGACACCTCGTCACGTACCATGACTCGTTGTTGCCTCCCTTTCAGATATTCTCTGATCCATTGCAGTGCCTTTCCTGTTACGTGTGCCTGATCCTCTAGCTTTTGCATTAACCTCTTGTGAGGAACTGTGTCGACCGCCTCTTGCAGTCCAAGTAAATGCAGTCTATCCAGCCCTCTCTCTCATGTCTTACTTCTGTTACCTTGTCATAAAACTCCAGTAGGTTTGTGACACAGGATTTTCCTTCCGTGAAACCGTGCTGGTTGTCGTTTATAGTCTTTCTATGCGCTCCACCACTCTCCTCCTGATGATTTTCTTAATGATTTTGTATACTATACACGTCAGTGACACAGGTCTGAAGTTTAATGCCTCGTGTCTGTCTCCTTTATTAAAAATTGGGACTACATTTGCCATCTTCCACACCTCAGGTAGTTGCCCAGTTTCAATGGATGTGTTGAAGATTTTTGTTAGTGGAACACTTAACATCTCTGCTCCCTCTTTAAGGACCTACGGAGAAATGTTGTCTGGTCCCACCGCTTTTGAGGTATCGAGTTCACATAGCAGCTTCTTCACCTCCTCCTCGGTTGTGTGTATTTCATCCAGCACTTGTTGGTATACCTCCCTATTCTGAATTCCTGGAGTCCTTCCTGTCTCCTCTGTAAATACTTCTTTAAATCTCATGTTGAGCTCCTCACATACCTCTTGGTCGTTTCTTGTGAACTCCCCACCTTCCTTCTTGTGTGTGTGTGTGTGTGTGTGTGGGAGTGTATGCATGTGTGTGTTAGTTACCATTTTGTCCTAGGCACATGTCAATTAGACACTAGGCCTGTTGTATATATGTGTGTGTGTATGTGTATGTAAGGAAACACTTCGAAATGTTTCTGCCCCACCGGGAATTGAACCCGGCCCCTCCGTGCGTGTGTGTGTGTGTATGTGTGTGTGTGTGTGTGTATGTGTGTGTGTTTGTGTACTCTCCTAGTTGTGGTTGAAGGGGTCGATTCACTGCTCCTGGCCGCGCCTCTTCACTGATCGCTACTAGGTCACTTTATGCTCTGTCATCTTTATCATACCACTTCTTAAAGCTATGTATGCGTCCTGCCTCCACTACATTACTGCATCTACTACATCACTATGTGTACACTTGTGTGTGTGTGTGTTCGTGTGTGCGCTCGAACCCACCTATTTGTACTCACCTATTTTGTGTGTGTGTGTGTGTGTGTATGTGTGCGTGTGTGTGTACACTCACCTAATTGTGGTTAAAAAGTTCGAGTGATAGCTCGTAGACCTGCCTCTTCATTGGTCGCTACTAGGTCACTCACTCTCTGCTCCGTGAGATTTATCACACCTCTTCCTAAAGCTATGTATGGATCCTGCCTTCACCACCTCACTTTCTATACTATTCCATTTCTTGTCAACTTAGTGATTGAAGAAATACTTCCTAACATCTCTGCGACTCATCTGAGTCTTCAACTTCCAATTGTGACCTCATGTCGCTGTGTTCCTTCTCTGGAACACCTTATCTATATCCATCTTCTCAATTCCTCTCAGTTTTTTTATATGTTGTTATCATGTCCCTGTCACTCCTGTCCTCCAGTGTCGTCAGATCAATTTTCCTTAACCTCTCCTTGTAGGACATGCCCCTTAGCTCTGGGACTAGTCTCGTTGCAAGCCTTTGCATGTTCTCTAATTTCCTGATGTGCTTACCCAGGTGTGGGTTCCAAACTGGTGCTGCATACTCCAATATACTGCTGACGTACACAGTGCACAGAGTCCTGAACGACTTCTTACCGAGATGTCGGAAAGCTGTTCTTAGGCTTACTAGTCGCCCATATGCTGCAGCAGTTATTTAATTGATGTTTGCCTCAGGAGATCTGTTTGGTATTATACTCACCCCAAGATCTTTATCCTTGAATGAGGTGAGGTTGTAGTCTTTGGCCCCCTGGGCTGTATTCTGTCTGCGGTCTTCTTTACCCTTCCCAATTTTCCTGATGCACTTGGCGGGATTGAACTCCAAAAACTAGTTGCTATACCAGGTCTGTAGCCTGTCCATATCCCTTCGTAGTCCTTCCTGGTCATTCTCCGATTGAATTCTCCTCATTAACTTCACATCGTCTGCACTTTTGAGTCTATTCCTTCCTTTCATTTACATATACCAGAAACAGCACCAGTCCTAGAACTGACCCCTGTGGAACTACGCTCATCACAGGCGCCCACTCCGATACCTCGTCACATACCATGACTCGCTGTTGCCTACCTGTCTGGTATTCTTTCATCCATTACAGTGAATTCCCTGTTATACCTACCGGGTCGTCCAGCTTTTGAACTGATCTCCATTGTGGAACTGTGTCAAAAGTCTTACTTACAGTCCAAAAACATGCAATCTGCCCATCCCTCTCTCTCTTTTCGTTCTGTTGTCACCTTATTATAAAACTCCAGGAGGTTTATGACACAGGATTTCCCGTCCCTGAATCCGTGCTGGTTGTCGCAGATAAGCTCATTCCTTTCTCCATGACTTTGCATACTATGCATGTCAGTTATACTGGTCTGTAGTTTAAATGCTGCATGTCTCTCTCCTTTTTAAAAAATTGGGACTACATTTGCTGCCTGCCATACCTCATGTAGTCGCCCTCTTTCGATAGATGTGTTGGAGGTTGTTGTTAGTGGTACACATAGCGCCTCTTCTCCCTCTCTCAGAACCCAAGGCGAGATGTTATCTGGCCCCATCGTCTTTGAGGTATCTAGTTCACTTAACAGCCTCTTCACCTCCTCATCGGTTGTGTATATTGTGTGCAGCACTTGATGGACTATTCCACAACTCCGTGTTTCTAGAGTTATTTCTGTCTCCTCAGTAAATACTTCTTTAAATCTCATGTTGTGCTCCTCACATACTTTTCGGTCATTTCCTATGAGCTCCCCTCCTTCCTTTTTCAGCCTGATTGCCTTGTCGTTTTCAGACGTGGCTTTCTCTGCTATGTCATTTTTGTATTCTCGCTGCGCCTTTCTCCTTACCTGTGCATATTCATTTATGGCTCTTCAACTACGCTCTTTATTCTCCTTGGTCCTTTGCCTTCTATACTTCTTCCATTCTCTATTGCATTTGGTTATGATCTCTCTCCAAACCTCCGAGTGAACAAAGGGCTCGTCTTGGCCTTCTTTGTTATGTCTGTTGCCCTTGGGTACATACCTCTCGTTTGTTGCTTTGCAAGTTGCAAATTGTTGTCACATATTCCATAATCTCATTTAGTGATTTCCCTGCCAGTTCTCTGTCCCACTCTCTGTCCTCATGCCTGTGTAGTCCCCTCTTTTGTAGTGTGGATTCAATTGCCCTACCACGTGATTACTAGCTCCGAGGGGCCTTTCGTATGTGATGTCCTCAATATCTGCACTGCTCAATGTGAATACTATGTCCAGTCTTGCTGCTGGTTCGTCCTCTCCTCTCTCTCTGGTAGTCTCCCTAATGTGTTGATGCATGAGCTTTTCTAGTACCACCTCCATCATTTTAGCCTTCCTCTTTTCTGGGCCCATGTGGCTCAAGGTTTTCCCAAACAATTTCTTTGTGATTGATGTCACCCACAACCAACAGCTTTCCCTGTCTACATGGACCCTTTTGGCTACTTCAGCCAGAGTGTCAACCATCTCTCTGTTACTCTCATCATATTCTTGTCTTGGCCTCCTGTTATTCTTTGGTGGGTTATGCATCACTGCAATTACCACATTGGGACTTCCAGACTGAAGTGTTCCTATTATTAAGCGTGCTTCTCCTCTGTTTAATCTCTCCAGCTCCTCAAAATCCCATTGGTTTTTGATGAGCAGTGCCACTCCTCCACCCCCTCTGTTTCCTTTGTCTTTCCTCAGGAAATACAAAGGAAACAGATGCAGATGGGTATGATAGCAGATGAGTTTGGTTTGTGTGAGAGCTATTATGTTGGTGTACCATTCTTTCAGTTTCCTCTCCAACACTACATTCTGGGGGGATGGGGTCTGGGAGAGTTGGGAGAATGGGGAACCTGGCATGGTGTAGTGGGATTCCACTGCAGTGTATGGGGCAGGGGCTGTGAGTGTGGATTGTTGTTCATATTGGGATAGTATACTTGGCTGTGGGTTCTGAGGGTGTTTCTGTTGGTGTTTGCACGTGTTGCTCGGCTGGCTCCGGTTACTCTCTGCTGACTCTCTCCTTGTCTCTCTAGTCACTTTCGTTTCTGAGTCCTTTCCCTCAGCTGCTGTCATTCTGTACTTTTTCTGTTGCGTCCAGGAACACCCTCCTGTATGTTGATGATTAATTCAACCGTGATTTCCCCTGTAGGATCTTGTTCCTGACTGTTTCTGTCTTGAAAATTAGTCTGACAGGCCCATTTCTCGCCCTCGAGTACCCCTCTATTCTCGGATTTTTTTATCACTATTCATGTCAGTCACACTGTTCTATAATTTAATGCTGCCTGTCTGTCACCTTTCTTAAATATTGGTATTACATTTGCTGTCTCCCACACCTCAGGTAGTTATCCTATGTATGTAGATGTGTTGAAGATTGTTGTTAGTGGCACACAGAGCTTCTCTTCTCCCTCTCTCAGGAAGCCCAGATAATTTTTTTCCGCTCACACCATCTTTCAGTCAATCTACTTCACTTAGCAGCCTCTTCACCTTCTCCTCTGTTGTGTGTATTGTGTCCAGCACTTGTTGGTGTACCCCACCATTCCAGCTTTCTTGGGTCCTTTCTGTCTCCACTGAAAATACTTCTTTAAATCTCGTATTGAGCTCTTCACATACTTCGCTGTCGTTTCTTGTAATCTCATCTCCTTCCTTTCTCAGCCTGATTGCATGGTCATTTAACTGTTATTTTCCTGCTTATTTGGATATAGAACAACTTCGGGTTAGATTTGTGTGTATATGTGTGTGTGTGTGTGTGTGTTCATATGTATACGTATGTCTGTGTGAGTGTGTGTGTGTGTACTCACCAATTTGTACTCACCTGTTTGTGGTTGCAGAGGTCGAGTCACAGCTCCTGGCCCCGCCTTTTCGCTATTTGCTACTAGGTCCATCCTCTTCCTGCTCCATGAGCTTCATTGTATTTCTTCTTAAAACTACGAATGGATCCTGTGTACACTACATCACTCTATAGATCGTTCCACTTGCTGACAACTCTGTGACTGAAGAAATACTTTCTGACATCCCTGTGATTCATCTGAGTTTCAGCTTTCAGTTTTGATCCCCAATTGTTATGTTCCATCTCTGAAACATACTGTCTCTATCCACCTTGTCAATTCATCTTAATATTTTATGAGTCGTTATCATATCTCCCCTATCCCTCCTGTCCTCCAGTGTCGTAAGGTTGATCGGACATACCCCCTTGGCTCCGGGACTAGTCTTGTTGCAAACTTTTGCACTTTCACTAATTTTTGACGTGCTTGGACAGGTGTGGGTTCCATACTGTTGCTGCATACTCCAATATGGGACTGACGTACACGGTGTACTGAGTCTTGAACGATTCCTTACTCAAAGTGCCCAAATGCTGCAGATGTGCTCGGTATTATATTCACCCCAAGAGCCTTTTTCCTGTTTCCATTTCCTGAAACGATCGTGACAGTGGGATGCTGAGTGTGTTATGAGAGTTGCAGCTAGTTAGTTATGTGCAAACTGATGCCAAGTGCTTGCATTGGGCGTGGCTGCGAGTTGCACAGCCAGGTACCTGTGGAACCCACGTCATTTTGGCCCGCCTCATGGTGAGCGAAAATCTCATGACGTTCTAACCCACAGGATAACTAAATCCTGTAAAGATCACGCAGCCATCAGACCTAGGTGTTTTACCTTGATCCGAGGAAATACGATGGTGTGGGTGCCACAGAGATAATTTCATTCTACTTCCCGTTTTGTGTACTAGCCTCCACAAGCAGAATATATATTACTGTTACTACGAGCGAGTGATATTTATTCAATAACAACTCTATGTCCTCGGATCACGGTAAAACACCTAGCTCTGATGGGTGCGTGATCTTTGTAGGATTGGGCGATCCTGTGGGTTAGAACGTCATGTGATTTTCGATCACCATGAGGTTTGCCAAAACGACGTGAACTTAGAGAACACTTATCATCTGTGGACTGGGGTAATGAAGAGAGCTAGTCGCAGTGTTTTCATTCGTGGTTACAATAAATATATATATATATATATATATATATATATATATGTCGCGTGGGTCTTGGGAGAGATATATAGGAGGTCAAAGATACTCCTTGTTGGATGGTTACAGTATATTTACAGTAAGTGAAGGAGAGTCCAGTACCACCTGTCTGTTCAGTCTATAGAGTTGTATAGTATGCCGAGACGTCATACGATAACATGGCCGAGCTGTCGTGTCAGTATCATATATACACTTGTGTAGTGTATCTTTCCTTTTATACAGCTGGTCCCTTTGCGTGTGACGTCACGGTACCCGCTGACGTCAGAGGCTCAGCGCATGTGCACAGTCTCTCATAGGCACTCTCCCTCACTAACGTTAGACCTACAGGCGAGACAGACGGGTGGCTGGACTCTCCTTCACTTACTGTAAATATACCGTAACCATCCAACAAGGAGTATCTTTGACCTCCTATATATCTCTCCCAAGACCCACGCGACATATATATATATATATATATATATATATATATACGTATATATGTCGTGCCGATTAGGTAAAACTGGTCAATTAGCAAGAAATCATTTAAAATTAAGTCTTTTCTAAACATTTCTCTTATACGTTTAAAGATATATTTTTTTCATTTATGTTAATGTAAAAATTTATAATTTTGTACCAAGAGAAACTTTGAAAACCTACCTAACCTTATTACAACAAGCGCAATTTAATTTAGCCTAACCCAGCTAAATATATTTTAGATACTTTAACATTAATTTAATATTAAACAAACACAATGAAATATATTTTTTCGTTAGGTTCTGAATAATCTTTACGAAATTATTGCATACACAAATTTTCGCTTGTCTTATATGGCAAGAAGAACGTTGCTATTTAAGCCAAAATCGCAAGTTTTACCTAATCGGCACGACATATATATATATGCAAAAAGATCACAGTAAACAGGTGATATCAAAATATGCAAGACAACCACTATGAAAAAATAGAAGAATTCCAAGCGCTTTCGTGACTACTCACATTATCAAGGAACTATAAAAGGAAACATGACAAGAAGGCTTATAAAGGGGCAGAATACACCTCACAGTCACATCACACTAACAAAGACTACACCTCACAGTAGCGTAACAACGCACGACTCTGTGAAGAGGAACATAAGAAAGGACCTGAAACTCTTCCCAAGAATTAAGATTAGTCCAATTTATCATTAAATTCTTCCCAAATTTTATTAATTATAAATGAATCCAATTTATATAAACCAAAAGAAATATTCATAAAAACTGCTTTTAATGAAACATGATTCTATTATATTCCTCTCAACAATGGACTTGCTTGATACAACCTTCTCAGCATTTTGAAAATCAATTGGATGGTTAAAGTCTCTCACATGAATAAATAGAGCATTAGAATCTTGTCCAGTTCTAATGCTATATTTATGTTGTTTTAATCTTAATTCAAGACTTTTACCAGTTTGACCATAATAAACTTTATCGCATATTTTACAGGGAATCTTATAGACACATCCGTCAGCATTTTGGGGGGAATTTTTTTTCAAAAGTCTTTTTATTGTATCAAGATTTTTAAATACCACTTTGATATTAAAATTCTTAAGAAAGGAAGGTATATCAACCAAGTTTTCATGGTAAGCGAGAACCAACATATTTTTGGTTGAATAAGGTTGGTTGTCCCTTTTTGGATTGTAAAATGTATTCCTAGCTATTTTAAAAGATTTATCAATTATGTTTCTTGGGTATTTTAAATCATTAGCTATTTCATAAATTTTAGAGATTTCTTCATCTATGAACTCTGGACTACAAATGCGTAAAGCTCTCAAAAACATTGAAGAAAAAACCGACACTTTATGAAATAGCTAATGATTTAAAATACCCAAGAAACATAATTGATAAATCTTTTAAAATAGCTAGGAATACATTTTACAATCCAAAAGGGACAACTAACCTTATTCAACCAAAATATGTTGGTTCTCCTTACCATGAAAACTTGGTTGATATACCTCTTCTTAAGAATTTTAATATCAAAGTGATTTAAAAATCTTGATACAGTAAAAAGACTTTTGATAAAAAATTCCCCAAAATGCTGACGATGTGTCTCTAAATTCCTGTAAAATATGCGATAAAGTTTATTATGGTCAAACTGGTAAAGTCTTGAACTAAGATAAAACAACATAAATATAGCATTAGAACTGGACAAGATTCTAATGCTCATTTATTCATGTGAGAGACTTAACCACCCAATTGATTTTCAAAATGCTGAAAGTTGTATCAAGCAAGTCCATGGTGAAGGAATATAATAGAATCATGTTTTAAATTAGACACATATGCAACACTTGGGTATCTTTATTGAGGAAACGTTTCGCCACACAGTGGCTTCATCAGTCCATACAAAGAAGAATCGTGAAGAACAGGAGGAGTGTGAGGTTGTCAGTCCCTCAATCTTGAGTCGATGTTTTATATATATATATATATATATATATATATATATATATATATATATATATATATATATATATATGTCGTGCCGATTAGGTAAAACTTGCGATTTTGGCTTAAATAGCAACGCTCACCTTGCCATATAAGACAAGTGAAAATTTGTGTATGCAATAATTTCGCCAAAATCATTCTGAACATAACGAAAAAAATATATTTCATTATGTTTGTTTATTATTAAATTATTGTTAACGTATCTAAAATATATTTAGTTGGGTTAGGCTAAATTAAATTGCGCTTGTTGTAATAAGGTTAGGTAGGTTTTCAAAGTTTCTCTTGGTACAAAATTATAAATTCTTACATTAACATAAATGAAAAAATATATCTTTAAACGTATAAGAAAAAATTTTAGAAAGGACTAAATTTTAGATGAGTTCTTGCTAATTGACCAGTTTTACCTAATCGGCACGACACAATATATATATATATATATATATATATATATATATATATATATATATATATATATATATATATATATATATATATATATATATATATATATATATATATATATATGTCGTGCCGAATAGATTGAATAGATTGATGGACTGACAACATCGACTCAAGATTGAGGACTGACAACCTCACACTCCTCCTGTTCTTCACGATTCTCCTTTGTATGGACTGATGAAGCCACTGTGTGGCGAAACGTTTCCTCAATAAAGATACCCAAGTGTTGCATATGTGTCTAATTTACCAACTCGTCGGTTCTCTGAACCATTCAATCACATCCTGTCTGACACTGCAACATCTTGGTATCTTAATACGGGGATTTCTTCGCTTGCCTATTCCTTGGGCACGACCTACTTCCACATTGAACAAATGTGACACCTCCTACAACTGCTGCACCTCTCCTGTCTACAGTATATAAGGTTCCTCTGCTCATATGCTGTTATTCTATTCAAGATTGATGGACTGACAACATCGACTCAAGATTGAGGGACTGACAACCTCACACTCCTCCTGTTCTTCACGATTCTTCTTTGTATGGACTGATGAAGCCACTGTGTGGCGAAACGTTTCCTCAATAAAGATACCCAAGTGTTGCATATGTGTCTAATTTACCAAACATGATTCTATTATATTCCTCTCAACCATGGACTTGCTTGATACAACTTTCTCTTATAGGTAGTAGGTTGGTAGACAGCAACCACCCAGGGAGGTACTACCGTCCTGCCAGGTGACTGTGAAACAGAAACCTGAAACTGTTTTACATGATGGTAGGATTGCTGGTGTCTTTTTTCTGTCTCATAAACACACTGGATAACAGGTATATCCAGCTACTTCTACTTACACTTTAGGTCACACTACACTGGCATACACATGCATATATATACATACACACATCTAGGTTTTTCTTCTTTTTCTTAATAGCTCTTGTTCCTTTTATTTTCTCTATTGTCCATGGGGAAGTGGAAAAGAATCTTTCCTCCGTAAGCCATGCGTGTCGTATGAGGCGACTAAGATGCCGGGAGCAATGGGCTAGTAACCCCTTCTCCTGTACAAATCTACTAAAAACGAGAAGAAGAAAAACTTTATAAAATTGGGTTGTCTGAATGTGCGTGGATGTAGTGCGGATGATAAGAAAGAGATGATTGCCGATGATATGAATGAAAAGAAGTTGGATGTCCTGGCCCCTAAGCGAAACAAAGCTGAAGGGGGTAGGCGAGTTTCAGTGGGGAGAAATAAATGGGATTAAGTCAGGAGTATCTGAGAGAGTTAGAGCTAAGGAAGGGGTAGCAATAATGTTGAAGGATCAGTTATGGAAGGAAAAGAGGGAATATAAATGTGTAAATTCAAGGATTATGTGGATTAAAATAAGGGTCGGATGCGAAAAGTGGGTCATAATAAGCGTGTATGCACCTGGAGAAGAGAGGAGTGTAGAGGAGAGAGAGATTTTGGGAGATGTTAAGCGAATGTATAGGAACTTTTGAACCAAATGAGAGAGTAATTGTGGTAGGGGACCTAAATGCTAAAGTGGGAGAAACATGCAGAGAGGGTGTAGTAGGTAAGTTTGGGGTGCCAGGTGTAAATGATAATGGGAGCCCTTTGATTGAACTTTGTATAGAAAGGGGTTTAGTTATAGGTAATACATATTTTAAGAAAAAGAGGATAAATAAGTATACAAGATATGATGTAGGGCGTAATGACAGTAGTTTGTTGGACTATGTATTGATAGATAAAAGACTGTTGAGTAGACTTCAGGATGTACATGTTTATAGAGGGGCTACAGATATATCAGATCACTTTTTAGTTATAGCTACAGTGGGAGTAAAGGTAGATGGGATACAAGGAAAATAGAATCAGTAAGTAAAAGAGAGGTGAAAGTTTATAAACTAAAAGAGGAGGCAGTTAGGGTAAGATATAAACAACTATTGGAGGATAGATGGGCTAGTGAGAGTGTAGGCAATGGGGTGAAAATGTATGGGGTAGATTTAAAAATGTAGTGTTAGAGTGTTCAGCAGAAGTTTGTGGTTACAGACGAGTGGGTGCGGGAGGGAAGAGGAGCGATTGGTGGAATGATGATGTAAAGAGAGTAGTAAGGGAGAAAAGTTAGCATATGAGAGGTTTTACAAAGTAGAAGTGATGCAAGGAGGGAAGAGTATATGGAGAGAAAAGAGAGGTTAAAGAGTGGTGAAGCAATGTAAAAAGAGAGCAGATGAGAGAGTGGGTGAGATGTTATCAGCAAATTTTGTTGAAAATAAGAAAAAGTTTTGGAATGAGATTAATAAGTTGAGGAAGCCTAGAGAACAAATGGATTTGACAGTTAAAAATAGGAGAGAGAGTTATTAAATGGAGAGTTAGAGGTATCGGAAGATGGAGAGAATATTTTGAGGATTTGTTAAATGTTGATGAAGACAGGGAAGCTGTGATTTCGTGTGTAGGGCAAGGAGGAATAACATCTTGTAGGAGTGTGGAAGAGCCAGTTGTGGGTGTAGGGGAAGTTCGTGAGGCAGTGGGTAGAATGAAAGGAGGTAAGGCAGCTGGGATTGATGGGATAAAGATAGAAATGTTAAAAGCAGGTGGGGATATAATTTTGGAGTGGTTGATGCTATTATTTAATAAATGTATGGAAGAGGGTAAGGTACCTAGGAATTGGCAGAGAGCGTGTATTGTTCCTTTGTATAAAGGCAAAGGGGACAAAAGAGAGTGCAAAAATTATAGGGGAATAAGTCTGTTGAGTGTACCTGGTAAAGTGTATGGTAGAGTTATTATTGAAAGAATTAAGAGTAAAACAGAAAGCAGGATAGCAGATGAACAAGGGGGCTTTAGGAAAGGTAGGGGGTGTGTAGATCAAGTGTTTACAGTGAAACATATAGGTGAACAGTATTTGGATAAGGGTAAATATGTTTTTGTGGCATTTATGGATTTGGAAAAGGCGTATGATAGGGTAGATAGGGGGGCAATGTGGCAGATGTTGCAGGTGTATGGAATAGGAGGAAGGTTACTGAAAGCAGTGAAGAGTTTTTATGAGGATAGTGAGGCACAGGTTAGAGTGTGTAGGAGGGAAGGGGACTATTTCCCAGTAAAAGTGGGCCTTAGACAAGGATGTGTGATGTCACCGTGGTTGTTCAATATATTTATAGATGGGGTTGTAGGAGAAGTGAATGCGAGGGTCTTGGTAAGAGGTGTTGGGCTAAAAGATAAAGAAGCAAATACAAAGTGGGAGTTGTCACAGTTGCTTTTTGCTGATGACACTGTGCTTTTGGGAGATTCTGAAGAGAAGCTGCAGAGGTTGGTGGATGAATTTGGTAGGGTGTGTAAAAGAAGAAAATTGAAAGTGAATATAGGAAAGAGTAAGGTGATGAGGATAACAAAAAGAATAGGTGACGAAAGATTGGATATCAGATTGGAGGGAGAGAGTATGGAGGAGGTGAATGTATTCAGATATTTGGGAGTGGACATGTCGGCGGATGGGTCTATGAAGGATGAGGTGAATCATAGAATTGATGAGGGGAAAAGGGTGAGTGGAGCACTTCGGAGTCTGTGGAGACAAAGAACCTTGTCCATGGAAGTAAGAGGGAATGTATGAGAGTATAGTTATACCAACGCTCTTATATGGGTGTGAAGCATGGGTGATGAATGTTGCAACGAGGAGAAGGCTGGAGGCAGTGGAGATGTCATGTCTGAGGTCAATGTGTGGTGTGAATATAATGCAGAGAATTCGGAGTTTGGAAATTAGGAGGAGGTGCGGGATTACCAAAACGATTGTCCAGAGAGCTGAGGAGGGTTGTTGAGGTGGTTTGGACATGTAGAGAGAATGGAACGAGACAGAGTGACTTCGAGAGTGTATAAATCTGTAGTGGAGGGAAGGCGGGGTAGGGGTCGGCCTAGGAAAGGTTGGAGGGAGGGGGTAAAGGAAGTTTTGTGTGCGAGGGGCTTGGATTTCCAGCAAGCATGTGTGAGCGTATTTGATAGGAGTGAATGGAGGCATATGGTTTTAATACTTGACGTGCTGTTGGAGTGTGAGCAAAGTAACATTTATGAAGGGATTCAGGGAAACCGGCAGGCCGGACTTGAGTTCTGGAGATGGGAAGTACAGTGCCGGCACTCTGAAGGAGGGGTGTAAATGTTGCAGTTTTATAACTGTAGTGTAAAGCACCCTTCTGGCAAGACAGTGATGGAGTGAATGATGATGAAAGTTTTTCTTTTTCGGGCCACCCTGCCTTGGTGGGAATCGGCCGATGTGTTAATAAAAAAAAAAAAATAATATATATATATATATATATATATATATATATATATATATATATATATATATATGTCGTGCCGATTAGGTAAAACTGGTCAATTAGCAAGAACTCATCTAAAATTAAGTCCTTTCTAAAATTTTCTTTATACGTTTAAAGATATATTTTTCATTTATGTTAATGTAAGAATTTATAATTTTGTACCAAGAGAAACTTTGAAAACCTACCTAACCTTTTACAACAAGCGCAATTTAATTTAGCTAACAACTAAATATATTTTAGATACGTTAACATTAATTTAATAATAAACAAACACAATGAAATATATTTTTTCGTTAGGTTCAGAATGATTTTGGCGAAATTATTGCATCACAAATTTTCACTTGTCTTATATGGCAAGAAGAGCGTTGCTATTTAAGCCAAAATCGTAAGTTTTACCTAATCGGCACGACATTATATATATATATATATATATATATATATATATATATATATATATATATGTCGTGCGATTAGGTAAAACTTGCGATTTTGGATTAAATAGCAACGCTCACCTTGCCATATAAGACAAGTGAAAATTTGTGTATGCAATAATTTCGCCAAAATCATTCTGAACATAACGAAAAAATATATTTAATTGTGTTTGTTAATTATTAAATTAATGTTAACGTATCTAAAATATATTTAGTTGGGTTAGCTAAATTAAATTGCGCTTGTTTAATAAGGTTAGGTAGGTTTTCAAAGTTTCTCTTGGTACAAAATTATAAATCTTACATTAACATAACGAAAAAAATATATCTTTAAACGTATAAGAGAAAATTTTAGAAATGACTTAATTTTAGATAAGTTCTTGCTAATTGACCAGTTTTACCTAATCGGCACGACATATATATATATATATATATATATATATATATATATATATATATGTCGTGCCGATTAGGTAAAACTTGCTATTTTGGCTTAAATAGCAACGCTCTTCTTGCCATATAAGACAAGTGAAAATTTGTGTATGCAATAATTTCGCCAAAATCATTCTGAACATAACGAAACAAATATATTTCATTGTGTTTGTTTATTATTAAATTAATGTTAACGTATCTAAAACATATTTAGTTGGGTTAGGCTAAATTAAATTGCGCTTGTTGTAATAAGGTTAGGTAGGTTTTCAAAGTTTCTCTTGGTACAAAATTATAAATTCTTACATTAACATAAATGAAAAAATATATCTTTAAACGTATAAGATAAAATTTTAGAAAGGACTTAATTTTAGATGAGTTCTTGCTAATTGACCAGTTTTACCTAATCGGCACGACATTTATATATATATATATATATATATATATATATATGTCGTGCCGATTAGGTAAAACTTGCGATTTTGGCTGAAATAGCAACGCTCTTCTTGCCATATAAGACAAGCGAAAATTTGTGTATGCAATAATTTCGCAAAAATCATTCTGAACCTAACGAAAAAAATATATTTCATTGTGTTTGTTTATTATTAAATTATTGTAAACGTATCTAAAATATATTTAGTTTGGTTAGGCTAAATTAAATTGCGCTTGTTGTAATAAGGTTAGGTAGGTTTTCAAAGTTTCTCTTGGTACAAAATTATAAATTCTTACATTAACATAAATAAAACAAATATGTCTTTAAACGTATAAGAGAAAATTTTAGAAAGCACTTAATTTTAGATGAGTTCTTGCTAATTGACCAGTTTTACCTAATCGGCACGACATATATATATATATATATATATATATATATATGTCGTGCCGATTAGGTAAAACTTGCGATTTTGGCTTAAATAGCAACGCTCACCTTGCCATATAAGACAAGTGAAAATTTGTGTATGCAATAATTTCGCCAAAATCATTCTGAACATAACGAAACAAATATATTTCATTGTGTTTGTTTATTATTAAATTAATGTTAACGTATCTAAAATATATTTAGTTGGGTTAGGCTAAATTAAATTGCGCTTGTTGTAATAAGGTTAGGTAGGTTTTCAAAGTTTCTCTTGGTACAAAATTATAAATTTTACATTAACATAAATGAAAAAAATATATCTTTAAACGTATAAGAGAAAATTTTAGAAAGGACTTAATTTTAGATGAGTTCTTGCTAATTGACCAGTTTTACCTAATCGGCACGACATATATATATAATATATATATATATATATATATATATATATATATATATATATATATATATATATATATATATATATATATATATATATATATATATATATATATATATATATATATATATACATGTATATATATATATATATATATATATATATATATATATATATATATATATATATATATATATATATATATATATATATATATATATATATATATATATATATATATATATATATATATATATATATATATATATATATTCTATTACTACTACAAAACTATCACTAATGTTACTGCATTACATAATTGCTACACCCTCCTCCAATTCCACCACTCCGTATCCTGATCCCTTTTGTATATATTGTGACTCCCTTTCCATCACTCTTCTTCGTGATTAGTTAGTGGTCCGAGTCGTACCTAAACATCATCATAAGTTTCAATCTTCTATATACGAGTGATTTGTGTACATTTGTTTGTCCGGCTGTTTACTCCCATTGATGAATACATTCGGCTGTTTCCTCCCATTGATGAATACATTCGGCTGTTTCCTCCCATTGATGAATATATTCGGCTGTTTCCTCCCATTGATGAATACATTCACGTTCTGAGTATCTAAATTCCGTGTTTTATGATTTTTATTCTTGACTGACAAGTGATGCATTGTTTGCTACATGGTTTACAATTTAAGCTAAATCAGAGATACATCAGAAATGTGACAATGTACGTCTTGCCGCTACCGGCGTGAACCTGGGGTCACCTATTTTGGGTTACTATGAAAACTTTGGAGTAAAAAGTTTATATTTATGCAAAAGTTTCTGCATAAAATTTACATATTATTGGCAAAAGGAGGAGAGAACTTTAACAAGGTTCAAAGTATTGATAGAAGTTTAGTTAAAAAACTTATTGGAGGTGAATGTTTGGGTGTCTTACCTTGCAATAAAAGAGTTCTTTTAGGAAATGCTTTGACGAATTTCCAATGGAGATAGAACGATTTATACTTCACGACTGATGTGTCAACCTGGCATCTCGGGAAGAGCAGAAGATACATACGGTAGTAACCAATATTTGATTCATTATATATTAGTGTTGATATAGGAGCCTGGAATTAAAGGCATCCTCAGTATTATTAACCCCAGCCTTCTGTACCTCAAAGAGTTCAAGATACAGAAATGCTACTGCTTAACTCTCTCAAGAGTCATAAGAACTAACACTCAACTCTTTCTTGAGGTCGAAGAGTTGACATTACTGTCTTAAAAAAAAGCTCAAGGGCTTCAGCTCAACCGACTAATGAAGTCTAAGACATGTAGCTTGAAACGCACAGGAGTTGTGAATGAACACTTTATAGATACCAATGACCTGGTACTCTACCCAATTAAGCAATAAAATATTTATACAGACACACACTCACGTGTCCATTTCACGAGTCATTGACTACCACACATAGCTACTATATGCAACTCTTGTTGGTTAATGGATTGGATTAAAGAACATAAACTACATTAAAGTTGCCTGTCACCTGTTTTCCGTCGGCCAATAATACTTTAGTCCCGTTAGTAGAGATTAAAGTAAATTCTCAGCACTTACATACTGAGAGACATGACTCCTCGCAATATATATATATATATATATATATATATATATATATATATATTTTTTCAGTGTATGCTCTTGAAAATCGCTTACAATGGTAAATACAGTGAAAAATTCATAAATTTTAGAGATAAGAGTGTATTTTTTTTTTTTTTTTTGGGGGGTGTTTATTTTTCAGACTACATTAATTTTGTTTACATTAAAAAATGCCATAAGTATGTTAGTTTTCAACTTTTTTTTTTTTTTTTTAAGCAATGCTCTGATTTTTAATCCTTCACAGCTCTGTAAAAATCTCATTTACACACATGCTTATTTTAACACATGCATCATATATACTGGCTTGTCTACCAGCCAAACGATTTATGAGTTAAGTTAAAAATTGGCTAACAGACCCCTGCAAAGCCCTCTAACATCCACAACCTATCTCTAAGTATCAAAGAAGAGCATAAAACGTCTGAAAGCAATCAGAATTGTCTTTATCAAGTTTTCGCATGCAAACCAATATTAAAAGTTTCCCATTTTATTTGCAAATTGTCACTTAAATTTCCTAAAATCTGTCCTGTAAGTAAAATACATCTGCCTTGAAAGGATGAAGCTGATCCCAAGAGGCATTCTCCAGTTATTGATATGAAATTAATTTCGAAAGATTGTTTATTTTAAATGACAAACTGGAAATGATATACCTCCATAACTCTGCAAACTTTCTATTAAGCTAAAGATTTCATAATGATTAACAACATAATTTTAACGAAGTTAGAAGAGTGAGAAGAACTGGACCCTGGAAGCATCAGCAACTTGGTGGTAGGTCTCATAATATGGCCACGTCACACTGTGGCCATGTCACACTGTGGCAATGTCACACTGTAACCATGTCACACTTTGTCCATGTCACACTGGGGGCATGTCACACTGTGACCATGACACACTGAGGTAATGTCACAATTTGGCTATGTCATACTTTAGTCATGTCACAATATGGCCATGTCACAATGTTGCAAAGATATAGTTTGGTCACGTCAAAGTGTGGCCATGACTAAGTTTAGTGTATATATTCCCTTATGAGGAATCCCAAATAAAAACACTCCTGGTGAACTTAGGTGATGGTTCAGTAATAATATGACCACGGCATATAGAAATGGCTTTCTGACAGTTGGTCTTTAATGTTATCCAAGTTCTACTGTTGATGAAATATCTTCAGTAACATATACTATATTATTATGAATCTACATTAAGAAAAGTGGATCATTTAATTAGCCTATGCGCAGCCGGTAAATATTTTTAATAATATCAGAGAGAGATGTATAAAAAAAATCGCAAATGCATATATCAATAGTTACAGAAGTCCTGAAAATCTAAAATATTTGTGTCACTTGGAGGACATAAATGTAACAAAGAGATACAATAACACTATAAACAGATTAGTAGTGAATGTTCACGAGTGGCATGAACTTTTTCACTGGCAAAATTTTTATTGGAGATTTCATTAACGCGATTCATAGATCACACATTACAACGAATTATTTTGGTGGGTTGTGTTCCTGAGTTAACTGTCCTTTACATAGGTTTCCGCGAATGTGGAAATGTATTCATGAAATTTAAGTACACGTCCCGAATTGCAGGACTTTAGCTAAGTGCCATTTTAACTTTGCTGTTATCAAGGAAAAGTTTCTTGGTAATGTAAGAAATTACAAAAGAGCTTGGAAATTCATTATTTTCTTCACAGAGGTTATTTTGCATATGGTGATATCACCTTCTTAGTGCGATCTTATTGCATTATATATGTTGTGCCGAATAGGTAAAACTGGTCAGTTACCAAGAACTCATTTAAAATTAAGACCTTTCTAAAATTTTCTCTTAAACATTTAAAGATTCTTTTTAGAAAATTTTAAAGAAAATTTTAGAAAGGACTTAATTTTAAATGGGTTCTTGCTAAATGACGAATTTTACCTATTCGGCACGTTAAAACAAGCTTGTTATAATAAGGTTAGGTAATTTTTTTAAGGTTATTTTCGTTCAAAATTATGAATTTTTACATTAACATATATGCAAAAATAAGAGAAAATTTTAGAAAAGACTGGATATTATATGAATTCTTGCTTTATTTATCCAGATTTTATATATATTTATATATATATATATATATATATATATATATATATATATATATATATATATATATATATATATATATATATATATATATATATATATATATATATATATAAATATATATAAATAGATATATATGTCGTGCCGATTAGGTAAAACTTGCGATGTTGGCTTAAATAGCAACGCTCACCTTGCCATATAAGACAAGTGAAAATTTGTGTATGCAATAATTTCGCCAAAATCATTCTGAACCTAGCGAAAAAAAAATATTTCATTGTGTTTGTTTATTATTAAATTAATGTTTAAGTATCTAAAATATATTTAGTTGGGTTAGGCTAAATTAAATTGCGCTTGTTGTAATAAGGTTAGGTAGGTTTTCAAAGTTTCTCTTGGTACAAAATTATAATTTTTTTTTTTTTTTTTTTTTTTTTTAACACATCGGCCGATTCCCACCAAGGCAGGGTGGCCCGAAAAGAAAAACTTTCATCATCATTCACTCCATCACTGTCTTGCCAGAAGGGTGCTTTACACTACAGTTATAAAACTGCAACATTAACACCCCTCCTTCAGAGTGCCGGCACTGTACTTCCCATCTCCAGAACTCAAGTCAGGCCTGCCGGTTTCCCTGAATCCCTTCATAAATGTTACTTTGCTCACACTCCAACAGCACGTCAAGTATTAAAAACCATATGCCTCCATTCACTCCTATCAAATACGCTCACACATGCTTGCTGGAAGTCCAAGCCCTCGCACACAAAACTTCCTTTACCCCTCCTCCAACCTTTCCTAGGCCGACCCCTACCCCGCCTTCCCTCCACTACAGATTTATACACTCTCGAAGTCACTCTGTCTCGTTCCATTCTCTCTACATGTCCTAACCACCTCAACAACCCCTCCTCAGCTCTCTGGACAATCGTTTTGGTGATCCCGCACCTCCTCCTAATTTCCAAACTCCGAATTCTTACATTAACATAAATGAAAAAATTATATCTTTAAACGTATAAGAGAAAATTTTAGAAAGGACGTAATTTTAGATAATTTTGTACCAAGAGAAACTTTGAAAACCTACCTAACCTTATTACAACAAGCGCAATTTAATTTAGCCTAACCCAGCTAAATATGTTTTAGATACGTTAACATTAATTTTATAATAAACAAACACAATGCAATATATTTTTTTCGTTATGTTCAGAATGATTTTGGCGAAATTATTGCATACACAAATTTTCACTTGTCGTATATGGCAAGAAGAGCGTTGCTATTTAAGCCAAAATCGCAAGTTTTACCTAATCGGCACGACATATATATATATACATATAAATATATACATATATGCCAGGCGTAAGCATATATATATATATATATGTCGTGCCGATTAGGTAAAACTTCCGATTTTGGCTTAAATAGCAACGCTCTTCTTGCCATATAAGACAAGTGAAAATTTGTGTGTGCAATAATTTCGCAAAAATCATTCTGAACCTAGCGAAAAAAAATATTTCATTGTGTTTGTTTATTATTAAATTAATGTTTAATGCGATGTTGGCTTAAATAGCAACGCTCACCTTGCCATATAAGACAAGTGAAAATTTGTGTATGCAATAATTTCGCCAAAATCATTTTGAACATAACGAAAAAAATATATTTCATTGTGTTTGTTTATTATTAAATTAATGTTAACGTATCTAAAATATATTTAGTTAGGTTAGGCTAAATTAAATTGCGCTTGTTGTAATAAGGTTAGGTAGGTTTTCAAAGTTTCTCTTGGTATAAAATTATAAATTTTACATTAACATAAAGGAAAAATATATCTTTAAACGTATAAGAGAATTTTTAGAAAGGACTTATTTAAATTATTAATGAGTTTTTAATCAATATATAATTTTTACTATATAAATAATATATATATATATATATATATATATATATATATATATATATATATATATATATATATCGTGCCGATAGGTAAACTGGTCAATTAGCAAGAACTCATTTAAAATTAAGTCCTTTCTAAAATTTTCTCTTATATGTTTAAAGATATATTTTTTCATTTATGATAATGTGAAAATTTATAATTTTGTACCAAGATAAACTTTGAAAACCTACCTAACCTTATTACAACAAGCGCAATTTAATTTAGCCTAACCCAACTAAATATATTTTAGATACGTTAACATTAATTTAATAATAAACAAACGCAACGAAATATATTTTTCGTTATGTTCAGAGTGATTTTGGCGAAATTATTACATACACAAATTTTCACTTGTCTTATATGGCAAGGTGAGCGTTGCTATTTAAGCAAAATCGCAAGTTTTACTTAATCGGCACGACATATATATATATATATATATATATATATATATATATATATATATATATATATATATATATATATATATATATATATATAAAAAATATATGTCGTGCCGATTAGTTAAAACTGGTCAATTAGCAAGAACTCATCTAAAATTAAGTCCTTTCTAAAATTTTCTCTTATACGTTTAAAGATATATTTTTTTCATTTATGTTAATGTAAGAATTTATAATTTTGTACCAAGAGAAACTTTGAAAACCTACCTAACCTTATTACAACAAGCGCAATTTAATTTAGCCTAACCCAACTCAATATATTTTAGATACGTTAACATTAATTTAATAATAAACAAACACAATGAAATACATTTTTTTAGTTAAGTTCAGAATGATTTTGGCGAAATTATTGCATACACAAATTTTCACTTGTCTTATATGGCAAGGTGAGCGTTGCTATTTAAGCCAAAATCGCAAGTTTTACCTAATCCGCACGACATATATATATAGTAGTAGTAGGTTGGTAGACAGCAACCACCCAGGGAGGTACTACCGTCCTGCCAGGTGACTGTGAAACAGAAACCTGAAACTGTTTTACATGATGGTAGGATTGCTGGTGTCTTTTTTCTGTCTCATAAACACGCTGGATAACAGTAAACTTACACTTTAGGTCACACTACACTGGCATACACATGCATATATATACATACACACATCTAGGTTTTTCTTCTTTTTCTTAATAGCTCTTGTTCTTTTTATTTTCTCTATTGTCCATGGGGAAGTGGAAAAGAATCTTTCCTCCGTAAGCAATGCGTGTCGTATGAGGCTACTAAGATGCCGGGAGCAATGGGCTAGTAACCCCTTCTCCTGTACAAATCTACTAAAAACGAGAATAAGAAAAACTTTATAAAACTGGGTTGTCTGAATGTGCGTGGATGTAGTGCGGATGATAAGAAAGAGATGATTGCCAATGGTATGAATGAAAAGAAGTTGGATGTCCTGGCCCTAAGCGAAACAAAGCTGAAGGGGTAGGCGAGTTTCAGTGGGAAAAAATAAATGGGATTACGTCAGGAGTATCTGAGAGAGAGCTAAGGAAGGGGTAGCAATAATGTTGAAGGATCAGTTATGGAAGGAAAAGAGGGAATATGAATGTGTAAATTCAAGGATTATGTGGATTAAAATAAGGGTCGGATGCGAAAAGTGGGTCATAATATGCGTGTATGCACCTGGAGAAGAGAGGAGTGTAGAGGAGAGAGAGAGATTTTGGGAGATGTTAAGCGAATGTATAGGAACTTTTGATCCAAATGAGAGAGTAATTGTGGTAGGGGACCTAAATGCTAAAGTGGGAGAAACATGCAGAGAGGGTGTAGTAGGTAAGTTTGGGGTGCCAGGTGTAAATGATAATGGGAGCCCTTTGATTGAACTTTGTATAGAAAGGGGTTTAGTTATAGGTAATACATATTTTAAGAAAAAGAGGATAAATAAGTATACAAGATATGATGTAGGGCGTAATGATAGTAGTTTGTTGGACTATGTATTGGTAGATAAAAGACTGTTGAGTAGACTTCAGGATGTACATGTTTATAGAGGGGCCACAGATATATCAGATCACTTTTTAGTTATAGCTACAGTGGGAGTAAAAGGTAGATGGGATACAAGGAAAATAGAATCAGTAAGTAAGAGAGAGGTGAAGGTTTATAAACTAAAAGAGGAGGCAGTTAGGGTAAGATATAAACAACTATTGGAGGATAGATGGGCTAGTGAGAGTGTAGGCAATGGGGTTGAAAATGTATGGGATAGATTTAAAAATGTAGTGTTAGAGTGTTCAGCAGAAGTTTGTGGTTACAGGCGAGTGGGTGCAGGAGGGAAGAGGAGCGATTGGTGGAATGATGATGTAAAGAGAGTAGTAAGGAGAAAAAGTTAGCATATGAGAGGTTTTTTCAAAGTAGAAGTGATGCAAGAAGGGAAGAGTATATGGAGAGAAAAAGAGAGGTTAAAAGAGTGGTGAAGCAATGTAAAAAGAGAGCAGATGAGAGAGTGGGTGAGATGTTATCAGCAAATTTTGTTGAAAATAAGAAAAAGTTTTGGAATGAGATTAATAAGTTGAGGAAGCCTAGAGAACAAATGGATTTGACAGTTAAAAATAGGAGAGGAGAGTTATTAAATGGAGAGTTAGAGGTATCGGGAAGATGGAGAGAATATTTTGAGGAGTTGTTAAATGTTGATGAAGACAGGGAAGCTGTGATTTCGTGTGTAGGGCAAGGAGGAATAACATCTTGTAGGAGTGTGGAAGAGCCAGTTGTGAGTGTAGGGGAAGTTCGTGAGGCAGTGGGAAGAATGAAAGGGGTAAGGCAGCTGGGATTGATGGGATAAAGATAGAAATGTTAAAAGCAGGTGGGGATATAGTTTTGGAGTAGTTGGTGCTATTATTTAATAAATGTATGGAAGAGGGTAAGGTACCTAGGGATTGGCAGAGAGTGTGTATTGTTCCTTTGTATAAAGGCAAAGGGGACAAAAGAGAGTGCAAAATTATAGGGAATAAGTCTGTTGAGTGTACCTGGTAAAGTGTATGGTAGAGTTATTATTTAAAGAATTAAGAGTAAGACAGAAAGTAGGATAGCAGATGAACAAGGGGCTTTAGGAAAGGTAGGGGTGTGTAGACCAAGTGTTTACAGTGAAACATATAGGTGAACAGTATTTGGATAAGGGTAAAGATGTTTTGTGGCATTTATGGATTTGGAAAAGGCGTATGATAGGGTAGATAGGGGGCAATGTGGCAGATGTTGCAGGTGTATGGAATAGGAGGAAGGTTACTGAAAGCAGTAAAGAGTTTTTATGAGGATACTGAGGCTCAGGTTAGAGTGTGTAGGAGGGAAGGGGACTATTTCCCAGTAAAAGTGGGCCTTAGACAAGGATGTGTGATGTCACCGTGGTTGTTCAATATATTTATAGATGGGGTTGTAAGAGAAGTGAATGCGAGGGTCTTGGCAAGAGGTGTTGGGCTAAAAGATAAAGAAGCAAATACAAAGTGGGAGTTGTCACAGTTGCTTTTTGCTGATGACACTGTGCTTTTGGGAGATTCTGAATAGAAGTTGCAGAGGTTGGTGGATGAATTTGGTAGGGTGTGTAAAGAAGAAAATTGAAAGTGAATATCGGAAAGAGTAAGGTGATGAGGATAACAAAAGAATAGGTGACGAAAGATTGGATATCAGATTGGAGGAGAGAGTATGGAGGAGGTGAATGTATTCAGATATTTGGGAGTGGACATGTCGGCGGATGGGTCTATGAAGGATGAGGTGAATCATAGAATTGATGAGGGGAAAAGGGTGAGTAGAGCACTTCGGAGTCTGTGGAGACAAAGAACCTTGTCCATGGAAGTAAAGAGGGGAATGTATGAGAGTATAGTTATACCAACGCTCTTATATGGGTGTGAAGCATGGGTGATGAATGTTGCAACGAGGAGAAGGCTGGAGGCAGTGGAAATGTCATGTCTGAGGTCAATGTGTGGTGTGAATATACTGCAGAGAATTCGGAGTTTGGAAATTAGGAGGAGGTGCGGGATTACCAAAACGATTGTCCAGAGAGCTGAGGAGGGGTTGTTGAGGTGGTTTGGATATGTAGAGAGAATGGAACGAGACAGAGTGACTTCGAGAGTGTATAAATCTGTAGTGGAGGGACGGCGGGGTAGGGGTCGGCCTAGGAAAGGGTGGAGGGAGGGGGTAAAGGAAGTTTTGTGTGCGAGGGGCTTGGACTTCCAGCAAGCATGTGTGAGCGTATTTGATAGGAGTGAATGGAGGCATATGGTTTTTAATGCTTGACGTGCTGTTGGAGTGTGAGCAAAGTAACATTTATGAAGGGATTCAGGGAAACCGGCAGGCCGGACTTGAGTTCTGGAGATGGGAAGTACAGTGCCGGCACTCTGAAGGAGGAGTGTTAGTGTTGCAGTTTTATAACTGTAGTGTAAAGTACCCTCTGGCAAGACAGTGATGGAGTGAATGATGATGAAAGTTTTCTTTTCGGGCCACCCTGCCTTGGTGGAATCGGCCGATTGTTAATAAAAATATATATATATATATATATATATATATATATATATATATATATATATATATATATATATATATATATATATATGTCGTGCCGATTAGGTAAAACTGGTCAATTAGCAAGAACTCATCTAAAATTAAGTCACTTCTAAAATATTCTCTTATACGTTTAAAGATATATTTTTTTCATTTATGTTAATGTAAGAATTTATAATTTTGTACCAAGAGAAACTTTGAAAACCTACCTAACCTTATTACAACAAGCGCAATTTAATTTAGCCTAACCCCACTAAATATATTTTAGATACGTTAACATTAATTTAATAATAACCAAACACAATGAAATATATTTTTTTCGTTATGTTCAGAATGATTTCGGCGAAATTATTGCATACACAAATTTTCACTTGTCTTATATGGCAAGGTGAGCGTTGCTATTTAAGCCAAAATCGCAAGTTTACCTAATCGGCACGACTATATATATATATATATATATATATATATATATATATATATATATATATATATATATATATATATATATATATATATATATATATATATATGTCTGCCGATTAGGTAAACTGATTTTGCAAATAAATACCTCATATATAAGCGAAAATTTGTATGCATTCAAATCATCTGAACATAACGAAAAATTTCATTGTGTTTGTTATTAAATTAATGTTAACGTATCTAAATATATTTAGTTGGTTGCTAATAAATTCCTTGTTGAAATAGGTAGTCTTTCTCTTGTACAATATAATTCTTCATTAACATAAATGAAAATTATCTTAAACGTATAAAGAAAATTAGAAAGTATTTTAGATGAGTTCTATTGACAGTTACTAATCGGACGACATATATATATATATATATTCGTGCCGATTAGAAAACTGTCAATTAGCAGAACTCATCTAAAATTAAGTCTATCTAAAATTTTCTTATACGTTTAAATATAGTTTTCATTTATGTTAATGTAAGAATTTATAATTTTATACCAAGAGAAACTTTGAAACCTACCTATTACACAGCGCAATTTAATTAGCCTAACCCAACTAAATATATTTTAGATACGTTAACATTAATTTAATAATAAACAAACACAATGAAATATATTTTTCGTTATGTTCAGAATGATTTTGGCGAATTATTGCATACACAAATTTTCACTTGTCTTATATGGCAGGTGAGCGTTGCTATTTAGCCAAAATCGCAAGTTTTACCTAATCGCAACAACATATATATATATATATATATATATATATATATATATATATATATATATATATATATATATATATATATATATATATATATATATATATATATATATATAATAATATGTCGTGCCGATTAGGTAAAACTTGCGATTTTGGCTTAAATAGCAACGGTCACCTGCCATATAGACAAGTGAAAATTTGTGTATGCAATAATTTCGCCAAAATCATTCTGAACATAACGAAAAATATATTTCATTGTGTTTGTTTATTATTAAATTAATGTTAACGTATCTAAAATATATTTAGTTTGGTTAGGCTAAATTAAATTGCGCTTGTTGTAATAAGGTAGGTAGGTTTCAAAGTTTCTCTTGGTACAAAATTATAAATTCTTACATTAACATAAATGAAAAATATATCTCTAAACGTATAATAGAAAATTTATAAAGGACTTAATTTTAGATGAGTTCTTGCTAATTGACCAGTTTTACCTAATCGGCACGACATATATATATATATATATATATATATATATATATATATATATATATATATATATATATATATATATATATATATATATATATATATATATATATTATATATATATATATATATATATAATAATAGCGTCTATATACATGTACATGTGTATATGTGTGAATATGTATACAGTACATGGATGTATCTATTCATATGATGAAATATGAATGCATTTGTACATTTATGCAAAAGTGTGTGGATGTATATGCATATGAGTACGTTTGTACGCATATATTCTTACGCATACATGTACTGATGTAAAAATGCGCATTCGGAAGAAATCACTAGAAAATATGTGATTACAAATACGAAAAACATTGCACAGTGAAAAAAAATAATGACCAGGAAACTGTGGGCGCTCTCCTGAGCCTTCACATACATAGCTTCAGCAGACCTGAGTGCAAGAACGTCAACGTGCACTCTCCTGAGCCTTCACATACATAGCTTCAGTAGACCTGAGTGCAAGAACGCCAACGTGCACTCTCCTGAGCCTTCACATACATAGCTTCAGCAGACCTGAGTGCAAGAACGTCAACGTGCACTCTCCTGAGCCTTCACATACATAGCTTCAGCAGACCTGAGTGCAACAACGTCAACGTGCACTCTCCTGAGCCTTCACATACATAGCTTCAACAGACCTGAGTGCAACAACGTCAACGCGCTCAAATGGTTCTGTTTATTATTTTTTCACGTGTGCATATGTATACTTGAGCATATTTATCCTTGTGTCTGTGTATATGTATGTGTGTTTAAATATGTGAGCATACATGCAGGGGCACTTGACGGGATTAATACCGTAGCGTTACATGAGTTTAGAAAAAAAATGTAGAGGTGGATGTTCTGCCATTTATATTATGGACACCAGTTCACTGATCTTAAGGAAATACACACAAGGAATTTTCGCCTGAAGAGATACAATTGAAAATATAAACTCTGCTTTTTATTTTATGTTTTTTTGGAGATTTTAGGTAAACAAATTATATCTTATGTACGGGTAGTAGGGACATGCATGAAAACATTACATGGTATTTGCTTGAATTTCTTTAGAACTTAGTTTAATTTTTCAGCTTAGTCGGATTTCTTAATAATCTAGAAGAGAATGAATTATAATTCAAAATTTTATTAATAAAATTAGCTAATTAGAAGCTACAAAGCCATCTACAATAATACGTCCCTTCTATTAGTACGACATACTAACGCTGAAAATTTGAAGCTGTTCTTACAAAGAATTTTCCAAAATCTATTTAGAATTACATGCATTTCCGTCGATGCTCGATCTTCGTATTCCATAACACTAGACAGTCTCTTGTGCGAGGGGACTCAGTGGTGGCATTCATGGAGACTCAGTGGTGGCATTCAGGAGACTCAGTGGTGGCATTCAAGGAGACTCAGTGGTGGCATTCATGGAGACTCAGTGGTGGCATTCAAGGAGACTCAGTGGTGGCATTCAAGGAGACTCAGTGGTGGCATTCAAGGAGACTCAGTGGTGGCATTCAAGGAGACTCAGTGGTGGCATTCATGGAGACTCAGTGGTGGCATTCAAGGAGACTCAGTGGTGGCATTCAAGGAGACTCAGTGGTGGCATTCATGGAGACTCGTGTGCATTCAGAGACTCAGTGGTGGCATTCAAGGAGACTCAGTGGTGGCATTCAAGGAGACTCAGTGGTGGCATTCAAGGAGACTAAGTGGTGGCATTCAAGGAGACTCAGTGGTGGCATTCAAGGAGACTCAGTGGTGGCATTCAAGGAGACTCAGTGGTGGCATTCAAGGAGACTCAGTGGTGGCATTCAAGGAGACTCAGTGGTGGCATTCAAGGAGACTCAGTGGTGGCATTCAAGGAGACTCAGTGGTGGCATTCAAGGAGACTCAGTGGTGGCATTCAAGGAGACTCAGTGGTGGCATTCAAGGAGACTCAGTGGTGGCATTCAAGGAGACTCAGTGGTGGCATTCAAGGAGACTCAGTGGTGGCATTCAAGGAGACCAACATCTAAGCGCCTTCAAGCCGCTCAGATGTTGCACTATCAAATAATCAGCGTGGAAGGGTTGAAAATAATCAGATGTGACACTCAGAAATTATCGCAAGAAAAGATGTATATCATGTATTTCAGTTGCTTCAAAAGTTCCCAATGAAAAATAAATTGTAACCTTCACAGGCAAAAATCAAAATAAACGTTACTCTAAGATTGACCAACTTTTAGAAAAGTAAGTTTTATATAACCTTAGTGTACATAAACAAATTTTTAACAGCAGTCTTTTGGGCAGACAGGTATTAAAGGCACATGAAGAACATTAAGGTGATGCCACCTAGGATAACAAATAAAGTCAAACACTGTAACACATTTGTGATCAGAAGATTTTTCGCAAATTATTTCGCAGAAACCAAGTTTATTAAGAAAATTGGCACAAGATAACTTAAACAACCTGAAATCAAGAGTTTTTTTCTTAGAGGAAAACACATCGACAATAAAAGTTTAAAGCTGATTAGAAGATGTATTACACAAATTTCCCGCACATAGAAGGGGGGAACTTATGACGACGTTTCGGTCCGATTTGGACCTTTTTCTAAGTCACACTAACAGAAAGGAGAGAAGGTGGCAGTACATAAAGTGGGCCCCAAACTTCCTTGCGATGCTCCTCCTTCTTAGTCTTGGACTGACTCCACTAGTACCACTACCTCTATACTTCCTTTCCTACTACCTCTCTTGTCCCGTCCCTCCACTCCTTTCTGTTAGTGTGACTTTGTAAATGGTCCAAGTTGGATCGAAACGTCGTGGTAAGCTCCCCTCTCCTGTGTGCTGGTTATTTGTGTATTGTTCCAGTCACGGTATTGTGCCTTTTTATTATTTATTTAGAATAAGCATTTTCCGAGTATTGTATGGAATGGAAGAAAATTTGTGCCTTCATATCCTAAACCCACGAAACGTTCAATTTATTCAAACGACGCATCATCATTTGAATATTGATGCCCTTTACAATTATTATATTTCAATCAGGGGTCATATAGCTCTTGTGGAATGGGAGGCATTCAAATTTAGGCATTCAAATTTAGATAACCCGAATAAAGGAGATAACACACAGATAACCCGAATATTAGGAGATAACACACAGATAACCCGAATATAGGAGATAACACACAGATAACCCGAATATAGGAGAGAGAAGCTTATGTCGACGTTTCTGTCCGACTTGTACCATTTACAAGTCACACTAACACACGAAGGCGAGGGAGCCAGTATATATAACAGAGAGAGACTGGGACGGGTCAAAGAGAGGAAGAGAGAAGTGGAGAAGTAGTGCTAGAGGTAATGCTTTTAGTGGAAGTAGTAGTAGAAGTAGAAGTGTTGGTAGTAAGTAGGAGTAGTGGTAGCTGCAGAAGAGACAGAAAGGGGACTGAAGCGAAGCAATAGTAGTAATTGTGGTAGTGGTAGTAACAGTAGCAGTAGTAATGGAATAGTAGTAGTAATGTAGTAGTAAACTCCGGTGTCTGCTCCATTCATTGCTCCTCTTGTCCTCTTTAATACTTTGGAGAAACTGGCCGCTCTCTTTCTGACAGACTCAATAAGCACGAAAGAAATGTTAGACATGAGGACACCAATAATGTTTTTTTTTTTCTGTCATGTTAAAGATCACAGTTCTCCTTTTTCTTGTCCTTAGACTTATTGCACTTCTACTACTACTACTACTTCTATAATAGTAGTAGTAGTGAAAGTGCAATAAGTCTAAGGACAAGAAAAAAGAGTACTGTGATCTCTAACATAATAGAAAAAAGTATTATTGGTGTCTGCAAGTCTAACACTTCTTATGTGTTATTTAGGTCTGTCAGAAAGAGAGCGGCCAGTTTCTTCTAAGTATTGAAGAGGACAAGAGGAGCAGGAAATATAGTAGACTCCGGAAGCATCAATAGCAGGAGAAGAGGTATGAACTAGATTACTGCAAAGAGTGTTAGTTTTGCGAAAAGTAAGTTTGATGTCTAAGAAATAGAGTTATTGAGATTAGCAAAGCTATAAAGATAGGGAAGGCAGAGAACAGGAGATATCACAGAAGTGTTTGGGAGAAAAGAAAGACCGTTTAGCACGTGTTATTTGTCTCTCTCTGTCTTATTTCTATGGTCTTCCTAAAACTCATGAATCTGATATCACTCTAAGTCCCATAATATCCTCCGGAGGGTGTGTCGCTTCTTCTCTTGCCTCTTGGCTGGCCAAAATTTTCACTCCCTTTCTTGGTACTGTTTCTCCTTCTCACCTCTGTTACCCTCAAAACTTCGTCGAACGTGTTCGCCCTCTCCCAACCTGTAAGATGCTTACTCTTAACCTTGAGTCCTCTTCACAAATGTCCCTTAATTTTTTTCTGAGTGAAGGCCAATAATGGACTACTTCATATCCATGTACCTACTGATGTCTTTCTTGATCTTATTCCCTTTTGTGTGGACTCTAACTCGTTTTTCTTTAAAGAAAAATCGTATTTTCAAACCTTTGGTATTACTATGGGCTTTCCTCTCTCCCATGTTCTTGCTAACTTTTATATGTAATATTTCGAAACCGTTCTTCTTCTTCCTACTATTAGTGTGCGCCCTTCCCTCTGACTCCGGTATGTAGATGACATATTTGCCCTTTGGCCCCCCATGACTCTAGTCTCTTTCAGCTATTTCTCGATGTCCTTAACAATCTTACTCCTTCCATCAAGTTGAAAGCCGAATGGGAATCTGACTCATTGCTTTCTTTCCTTCATGTACATGTCCATCGCTCAGCTACAGTTTTGTTTCGTTTATCGCAGGCCTATGCACAGTGGCATGTACATTCACTACTTTTGTTACTATGATTTCTCTGTCATGAAAAAGTGTTTTTATTTCTCCCTTTCTCCTTGTCCTCCGCATTTATGACCCTCAGTTCAATGTCTCGGAAATGTCTACTTTTCGCAATTCGTTCTCTCGTCTTGGCTACCCTTCCGATTTCATAAACTCTGCTTTCCCACCAGCTAAACTGACTTTCTTCTCTCCTAAACTCTTACTTCTGTGAAATCTCCTGTTCTCTGCCTTCCCTATATTTCCAGTCTTGCTAATCTCACCTACTCTCTCCATTCCTTATACATTAAACCAACTTTCCGCCAAACTAACAACCTTCGCAGTAATCTAGTTCATACCTCTAAACCTGCTATTGATTTCTTCGGAGTCTACTCTATTTATTGCTCCTCTTGTCCTGTTCAGTACTTTCGAAAAACTGGTCACTCTCATTCTGACAGACTTTAAGAGCACAAAAGAAGTGTTAGACTTGCTTACACTAATCATGCTCTTCTGTAGAGTTAGAGATCCAAGTCATCCTATTGAGTGGTCCTCTGCAAATACTGTCTACCTTTTTTCAAGCCTTCACAAATTTTCTTTTGTTGAAGCATCACTTATACACAACTTTTCTAATATGAATCTTAGTCCTGGATTTGTCTCTGTAGATGCCTTACTTTTTCATTACATTGTCAAATGCTCCAAACCTCAGAACACTCGTGACGTGACCTGATCTTTTCTTCTTCTCCTCTCCCTACCTCTTCTCTTTTCCTATTTTACTTTGTCTTCCTTCTGCCTAGGTATGACCTGTCCTTCAGTTTGTTCCTACCCTGGTGGGCCATTAGTTCTCCTACACTGTTCCTTTTTCTTTATACTTACTCCACTTCTACTTCTACTGCAACTCGTACTACTACTACTATCATTACTATCTTTTGTGTCATTACCACTACTCCCCCTACTTACTATCACCACTTATATTTATACTGCTACTTCCACTACCACCATTACCTCTACCACTATTTTCTCATTTATTTCTTCCTCTCGTTTACCTTTTGCTGTCCCTCTATCCTATATATACTGACTCCCTTCACCTTCGTGTGTTAGTGTGACTTGCAAATGATCCAAGTCGTCATAAGATTTTCTCTCCCATGTGCACGTTATTTGTGTATTGTTCCAGTTACGGTACTGTGCCTTTTTGTTCTTTAAAGCAATGGTAATACAAGTTCATTTCCCTGAATCAAGAGCCCCTCATTAACATCAAGACAAAATAATATAATTAGGTAAAAACAATACTATATCATTTTGAGATTAAGAATAGCAAAATGGCATCAACACACTCCGAACTTACGAACACATACGAACGTTTTTTGCTATGAAGGGTACACGACTGTTGAAATTTTGAAGCCGATCAGAGGAGTCAGTCTCCACCTAAAACAGGGGAAACAAAATTTTTGAATGACTTGTGTAGTTGTGTGCAGAGGGTCTCCGCGTATGCAAATAGACCTATGAATGTTTACCCTGACACATTACACAAGTTTTGAAAACTTGAAGCCGATAGAATAAGGCGTTCACGAGTAATAAACAAAAACTTGTGAGAAAGCAATCGAAAATCTTGTTGAGAATGTTCCGAAGAATTGGAAAGTCTCACCTCGTTAAACTTTAAGAGAACCATTAAAATTCGAATTTTATTTTGTCCACTATTCCTTGACATTGCTTTTAAAAAAGTCTACAAAACTCTAAGAAAATATGTTTGATATAATTTTTAAAAAAATGCAGTTTGATAAAACTGTAAAAATATTGCAAAGCTGGAACCCACAACCAAGATTAACACAAAAAATGGTACAATTCATATACATCAGAATTTAGGATTTGAAGACGATCATAAGAGGCATTCTCTAGTTACGACATTTGAAACAATTTACTTAATAAAATTGACAAGATGGAATTTACACCGTTGAGAGTGACTAGGTGTGTTTTAATACAGCCAACCAATGGTAAAAGTTTAAAGCCATTCAGTAAAGGCATTCTCCAGTAATAGATCTGATTCCAACGATTCCGAGTTTTTTAAATATTTCAATAAAAATTAAAATTTGTGTCTACTCAGAATAAACTCATTCTATGGAATGAATCGTCAACAATATTTTGAAGCTAATCAGAAGAACCATTTATTAGTTATTGAATAAAAAATTAATATCGTTATTTATCAATATTTATTTATCTAGTTCAGTAAAATTTAAGGTTTGTACTAAAGGCATAGAATAGCATCCTTCTTATACAAAAAATCCTCAATAATATTTTAAAACCAACCAGAAGAAACATTTTCTACTTATCGAAAATCAATATCACTATTCAGCAAAAATGGCAAATTATGAAGCTTGATTGAGTCTGTGTTCAAGAAACCACACCAGTGGTGGAAAATTGAAGCCGATCAGATAAGCTATTCGCCAGTCATAGCACGGATTCCAACCATACCAATTATTTTTTAATATTTTACTACATCAACAAAATTGTCAGCACTCAAACCAAACTTTATACTGTCCTCACAGTAAGATGCATCAACCATTAAATATTGAAGCCGCTCAAAAGAGGGAGACTGAAAATTATTTAACGTGATATAACTGGAATAAAAAAGTTTCACTACACCCTTGAATTTTACTCTCAACCATTACATTTTTTTGAAGCCTTATATGAACATTTGAAGCTACACCATCAAGGGCTTCCGGAAATTACAGGAACCATTTCAGGATGTTGATAATGTTATAAACACATTTGGTAATAGAGCACAGGAACATGCTAAGTGCTTCACGAATCTGGGCCACGTTACCATTAACAAGTGTCGAAAATTTGAACGCGATTGGCTGAGTCGTTCATGAGTAATTAGCAAAATAAACTGAAAAGTTGAAACCGGAAATGAAAACAAGGCAACCTCTTCAACGTACCCTCTCGGGGAACCCTGATAAAATTATTTATTATTTATTGGCAAATTTGCATTTAAACCGTCTAGATTAATAGAGCATCATCCTTTGTAAGTCTTTGTAGGTACACCTTTAAGTGGTTAGCTACGTTTCGCTCTTTTTTTTTTTCTTTCTTTCTAAAACTCTTGATTTTTGTTCCGATCAAAACTCGTGTACGACTCATCCAATCTGCTTCAAGTTTTCAACATTTGTGTAGGGTAACGAAGAGCAAATTCGTGGCACAACTGACATGTACTGTTATCTTATCGTCAAATGGGCTGATTCCACCCCCAGCATTCTGGAATGACTCCTGATGACTTCCAGAGCCATACATGACACTGCATCAAACGTTCAAAAACATGCCTTCTAATTCGACGATGTCTTACTCGACGATGTCCGTAACAGAGGCTCGCCGTGAGCTGGGTAACAGAGGCTCGCTGTGAGCTGGGTAACAGAGGCTCGCTGTGAGCTGGGTAACAGAGGCTCGCTGTGAGCTGGGTAACAGAGGCTCGCTGTGAGCTAGGTAACAGAGGCTCGCCGTGAGCTGGGTAACAGAGGCTCGCTGTGAGCTGGGTAACAGAGGCTCGCTGTGAGCTGGGTAACAGAGGCTCGCTGTGAGCTGGGTAACAGAGGCTCGCTGTGAGCTGGGTAACAGAGGCTCGCTGTGAGCTAGGTAACGCATCACGAGCTCACCAGATACTATTTTCCTCGAGCATTTGCTGAACTATTGTTATTTTGCTAATCAAGTCGATGGTCACAGATGAAGTGAAACACAAAAAAAAATGTATAAATCTTACTAATTAATGTATAATTCTCACATACTCAATAGACAAACACTTTAAATAACTGATCCTTTTATGAATCTTTTATCCTATTTAGCATCGAATATGATCGGTTTCTTGTAACCGTTAAATGAAAGATAAATATTTTTCCGACCAATTAAATGGTGACACAGACGACTGCCGAAAAGCTTTATTAATTAAATATTAAAATCTATACAGTAGATTGTTTAGGAACGTTGTATATTCGCGAGAAGCGTACTCCCAGCACGGGTCTTCTCAAAGTGGTGACCCGTTTTTGGCTCCCGAAAGAATGTCGTAGTAGCGCACACTGGGTGGACTGTCTCAATATTGTCTTGGGGTGCCGTTGAAGCACTGACCTAGGTAGTCGTATGGCGAGGACCTGCCATGAACACGTGTAAGAGTAGCTCGGAGCATGAGGGTTAATGTACTGCAAGGGATAAACTTCGACCCATACCTTGATCTTCAGAGACATGAATAAAAAATATTCTACGTCAGAATGCAAGTGGTAATTGCTGCACTAAGCTGTTTAACATCTAGGTTTATTAAAATGAAAAGAAATATTTTCACACTAATCTCCACTGCAACACGCTTCCGATAGGACTTTCCAAATGATAGTAAGTCTTTCAGAAAACATCACTACCTTCGAAGGAGAAAGGAAGACCCCAAGAATGTAGACGGGGACATGAGAACTCAGGCACGCCGGCGGAGCCAGGAGATACACGATCACATGGAACAGCGACACTCATCTAGCTCTCACTTCCTTCATAACAAGCTAACCTCTCATCTTTTGATCGTGAAAATAGCATCAACCGATTAAAGTTTTAAGCATTTGCTTTAAATAAAGTTGATACAAAGGAAAAAAAAAGTGTAAACCGAATCCTGTGAAAGTAATCTTACGGTATACTGTTCTAAGGAAGTTACCATTAACATTTTCACCTTTAACATCAAGAAATCAAAAGATGTTATTTTCCATATATACATTGAATATTTTTTGGCTATTTTTGTTATTCTGTAACTAGTCTATGTGAGAAGAGAATAGTCCAAATATTTCCTTGAGAGTATATGATTAAAATCATTTGGATTTAAATTACAAGAGTAGTAAGAGTACAGAGTATGGGGACGGATATTACACCCAACTCATCCGCTTAAACGTTTTCGACATATTCTCACATACGGTTTGCAACAATTTTTTGCATAGGTTAAGTTATATTTGGTTAGGTTTGGTTATCGTTTATACATAAAATACTTACGAATTATAACATAGAACAATGATAAAAGATATATCACACATGTGATTATGTTATGTGCGTCGTGAGGGAAAGAAGAGAAGGAATGTATATCACTACCGTGATAATGTATGTGAGTAGTGCAAGTAAGAAGAGAAGAGAAGAGAGAGGAAGTATATCGTAGTTCTACAGAGGTGCTCATATATTATTCATTGTAAAAAGTAAACAAGGAAACATAATTTTTTGCAGCAAATTAAATGATTGGTTAAAATAATTATAAATTGATAAAATTAATGGAAAATTTAATGTACTCTGGAAGTTTACCTAGAAAAAATATTAATCAGACATTAATTGAAAAAACAAGGAATTAATATTTTCTGCATATAACAAAATGGAGTAAACATATTCTAGCAAAATTAATAGATTAATTTGACTAAGGAGTTGAAGGTATAGATTCCTTTTTTTTTGTTTTAGTAAATTTACAGTGACATCAGTCTTATTCCTTAGTGTTAGTGAGAGACGGATTTATTTCATTCTCAAGCCTATAGTATACGTTTAATGGAGTTAGCTTGGTGTAAGGAATATCATGGAATGAGATAGATACATAGATGTAAACCTGTAAATACATTCATTGCATGCATATTGGAGATGCTGCATTTTCAGAATACATTATGAAACGAAAGTTTAAGTAAAATGAAAATATTTTATATTCCTGAGTAAATAATGACTTAATGGTCGTGAGAGGATAACTTGCGTGAGCCGAGTCTTCAGGTTATGACGCTGAGCCGAGCCTCCAGATTAAGATGCTGAGTCAAGCCTCCAGGCTAAGACGCTGAGCCAAGCCTCCAGGCTAAGATGCTGAGCCGAGCCTCTAGGCTAAGACGCTAATACGAGCTTCCAGGCTAAGACATTGAGCCGAGCTTCCAGGCTAAGACGATGAGCAGAGCCTCGAGGCCAAGACACTGAGCCGATCCTCCAGGCTAAGACACTGAGCCGAGCCTCCAGGCTAAAACACTGAGCCGAGCCTCCAGGCTAAGACACTGAGCCGAGCCTCCAGGCTAAGACACTGAGCCGAGCCTCCAGGCTAAGACACTGAGCCGAGCCTCCAGGCTAAGACACTGAAACGGACAAGACTCTGAGAAGGACTTAAGGTAACAATAATGTTCCTCCTTCGTGCCTACCTTCTCAGTTGATCATGACTCAGACGTCTGGACCTTATTTGAAAATCTATGCCAGTAACAGTGATAAATTATAAGTGGACTGTATATTGTAATATCATTTACGTGACCTGATTCATTTGCTTAGGTAATTTTATATAAATACAAATCAATTGCATGATTAGAAAAAGGTATAAAGGACATTCAAGATTACTCACCAAATTATGATTTTGGTGTTATATCCTAACGCCTTCCTTTCGGTAGGCAATTCAAATTGGCCAATATAAATTAACATACCTGTAATGAGAATTACTACACTGGGAGGCGTACATTACATGTGGTGTGAACTTTATCAATTTCTGACGATACTGCTTTTATTACACCTTAGTTAATTTCATTTGAAGATTAGGGCGATTTCCAATTCCCTGAGAGAGCCAACACTATCTCTCAGGACAACCACCCGGGCAGTACTCGCTCAGATTCAGTCTTCTTTTTATGACCTCTTCCCTTGGGTCAAATAAAGAGCCGAGACGACCAGCAGTCAATTTTCCACACCCGTGTCCAACACTGCCCCTGCCATCTACACAACCCCTCCTTCCCCACTCAGTTGGAAGCACTCCCTCGCTTCCTCACAGGTAATTTGACTACCATTAATGCGCCATGTTTGCATTACCACTTAATTAACATGTATATTTCATTATATTAACAATTATAGGAAAATTATAAATAACAATTTCCACAAAAGTGTTTCAGTCAAGAAGGCAGTCAATCTTAATATTGTCCATATATCAGAAAATGCTTTTAATCCTGTCTCTAACTCATCTAATAATGTTTCTTGTGAGCTTTGATTACAAAATGGAATTATTGCTTTTTAATTTGCGTTGTTTTCTGTGCAACTTAACTCCAGTTACAGTTATTGCTGCGTCGGCACTACCCTTCTATTTAATGTTAGCCGCTGATTTGGTGTACTGTAGAATCTGGTTCTATACTGTTTACATTTTTACGTAGTACTGTATGGTTAGTGTCAGTATATCTCCCAAGAGCACAACGTAATGTGACAAGTTTGAGTAAGATATTCTCGCAAACACTTAGTTATTCATTAATATTTGGATACCACTTCTGTGGTATCCAAATATTAATGAATAACTCCAGCAATCTTTAACGGATCTCATAACAAGATAAACAGTTTTATGAAATCTAATAGCTATTCTACAGACCCATAACTCAATTTATTTTTCAGAATACTCTTTAGTACTCAGTCCAAAGTACAAATATTATTCAATGTTTTGAAAGTGATTAAATTTTGTAAATTTTGTGGGTAATGTTTTAGGTATCTGAGGCTCAGCACTGTTAACCAGTCTAACTTAATCAGCTAAACATCACCATATGTTGGCTTTAGGAAGTCAATTGCTGGTTCTTAGTTATCTATTACATTAATAAAGCCTTGGATCAGTGTATAATATCTCCCTCCACTTGACATTTTTTTTTTAAATATTATTCACTGATACCTACTATGTCTGATCAGTCATCTAAAGTTGTCCTGAAACTTTCCCAGTTATCCTCCCAATATCCGTAAGGTCAAAAGATAGTTTGGTTTATTAATGTTTGCTCTGGTGGTCGTGTATTATTTGGTGGTGATTATTGAACCGTTTCATTTAATAAATAAAACTGAAATATATGCATCACCCTTTATTTTTTTCCTAGTAGTGAAAATAATTTCGTAAATGACTAAGCTCATCCTCATCAATACATTCTTCAATTACATTAATTTGACATTAGAGAATAATTTTAATTCAAACTATAGGGTAGTGGGGATTAATATCATAGATGTGGGATTTTCGGACCATAGAGGAGTTATGGTGGATGCAACATGGGAAGGAGCGGTAAAATGGTTTAAGGGGTATTGAAAATTAAATGGTAAATTGTTGTGTGTGGAGGGCCAACGAGAATCTTTTGTACATTGGTGGAGGGGGATTTGGGGGCAGGTGAAACAAACTGAAGGAAGATGGTGAGGCTTTTCTGAATTGGTGGGAAAAGGTTGCAAATGAAAGAATTCAGGGGTTCTATAGGAAGCTGGGCAGGGAGGAGAAGGAATTCAGGGGTTCTATAGGAAGCTGGGCAGGGAGGAGAAGGAATTCAGGGGTTCTATAGGAAGCTGAGCAGGGAGGAGGTGTGCTGGTCTTATGGGTTGCAGAAGTACTTGGAGGGATTATTGGGTGAGTGTTATGAAAAACAGGGAACAACTGCTTTGAAGGAAATTCGGGTTTTGAAGGATAAGTTGCGTAGTATTCAGAATGAGCGTTTTGATGCCTGTCGTACGCAAGCAGGGATTAAGTAGGATAAAAGAGTGGAGACCGTGAAATGTTACATTGCAACAAAGGGTAGTGGCGGTCAACACACTTGTGTATAGTAAACTTTGGCATGTGGCAGTGGTTTTTCCATTGTTGCAATCAGATATTAGAAGACTTGAGGTGAGAGTAATGAGATACATTTGGGCGTACAGTCGGCCGTGGCTGAGGAAGGCAATAGTTAGGAACAGGGTGGATACGGGTGGCCTGGGGCTGATTGGGTTGGAAAGACGATTATTCAGTTTGTATGTTAAAAGATGTGTTGTACATTGGGGAGGAATGACAGACAGAAAAGTAGGTATGATGGCAAAAGATCTGGGTAGATGGTGGGTAGGGAGGGATTTACAGCTGGGTTGGGATATTTTGCGGCAGATGATGGTAGTGAAGACTTCTCATAGATGGACTGCAAGTGAGATTGAAATAATGGGATGGGGTAGGAATGTTATCGAAGGTGTGATTGGCTTCATGTTTGGAAAGGGTTTAAAGGATTAAAGTTGAGATCGAGGGATAGGGAATTAATGTATAGGTTTTTGCATGGGGTGGTTGCATCAAAGGAGGTTTTATTCAAAATGGGCATCATAAGGGATGGAAGATGTGAAAGGTGTGGTTATCAGGAGACTGGAATGCATGTGATTTATTTTTGTGAAAGTTTAGGACCAGTGAGGGAATGGATGGGTGGTGTTTTGCGAAAGATGGGGGGGGGGGGGATAGGGGTCTTATGGGCTGTAAGTTTGGATTTGGGTGGAGTTGAGCAGAGCACGAGAAGGGCTTTAATGCATGTAATGGTTGATTTTGTGTGCGAGTCTTGGCGGGTAAGAGAGGTTGGGGCACTAGAACGCATTAGGGCAATAGCTGCGACTATGCTTAGGACTAGAAATAGGAATAGGTGGATGTATGAGAGAAGATATGAAGACTTGTTCTGTAGTGAGTATAGATAAATTTATTTGCAGGTGTTATTTGGGGGGGGGGGTGAGTGGGATGCAGGAAATGGCTTGACACCTGGAGGGGCGGGGGTTTCTTCATGTTTAAGTGTAATGTCAGTGGGAGGATTATTGTGTTTGGGGAAGTTAAAGAGCAAGGTAATGTGTGTGTGCAAGTGATTGAGTGGGGGGTTAAACAGCAGGGGTAAGAATAGGGGGAGTGGGTATGGGTTGACGGATGACGCATTGATATATTGAGGGGTTAACATCATGGACAATAGGATAGAATTTGATGAGTGAGTCTGGAATGCATGAACTTAATAGACTGTTGAGACTGACTTTAAGACTAATAATTCAGAGGAAATTTGTGGGTTTGCCTTGGATTGTGGCCGCTGTGGCGGCAGCAGAAGTGGTGCTGTGAGATAAATACAAAAGTAAGCAATATCATTTGGAATGTGTTGAGGAAGTGGTGTTGAAGGGGATGGAAGATATCTCGGAAGTGTCGCGTAAGTGTAAATCAGTTAGGTATAAAGGCACTTTAAAGGTTTGTATGGTGTCATTAAAAGTTATGTTGTCCCGGCCTGTGGTACATAAGACAAACAAATACTGCAGTGCAAAGTCACATGGAGAGTGAAAGGTTGTATGTAAATAAAGAGATAAACAAGTGTGTACCTTTGGACAAGAGTCTAACATGTAATTAAATTTAATATAATGTTATATGTGGAAAAGTAATGACCTATTTAGACATCATTTGTGGGTGATGTTAAACAGGTATATGCATGGTGTACAGGTATGACCTAGTGTGTGTACATAGCAGAGCCACGGTGGCACTAAGCGAGGTAGAGCATGTTAAAGAAATAATAATAGAGTAGAAAGAGCATTGGAATTTAAAGTTGTATAAAGCGGGTTAGGTAAAAGTGTTAAGTAAGGGTTGTAGTAAATGCTTAATGCATAGTAAAATGGGATGGGATGACAGAGAAGGAAGAGGAAATATGCATGGTCTTCATATTATGGGGTGGTATCTTATATTACTATATGGTAGTAGTGCTGATGTAACTTGGACTATATATATAGTTGAGGGCATGTTCATAAAGTCTATTAATATATGAGACTAATATAATAAAGTATAATTTTGATTATATTGCATCGGTGTTAAATAATTGAAAGAAGGACAGAAATAATTAGTTTAATTTGTGGAAACATATTTTTCATGGGATTAACTTATATGCTTTCATTTGGTTGGTAAGTTTAAAAATTGATGGGTTTTCAATATACGTATTAATCCTATAGTATGTGTCAAATTATATTATTAATTATGTATATATGTATTATACAAAAATATGTGCAGAGACATCAGAAACATTTGTAAAAACGGGTATTGTGTCTGTATAAGTTATATGTTGTGAGAGCAGCATTGTGTATTGTAATATATCAGGGGTATATACAGGACTTGTTTTCTTTGTTGGTGATAGTAGAATTGATACCTTTGGGATGGTATGCTAATTATATTTAAGTTTATTATTCAGATTATTGTGTATTTCATCATTAGTATGACTTATGAATAGAGTGTTTCATTTTTGTATAATATTTCCATGTTTCATGTATGTTCAGTTTTTTAAATAAAAAAAAATCAAGTCATCAGGGAGACTGAAGGAAATAAAGGATCATCTCACGTCTTGATGCCTTGAATTACCTCCAGAAATCATTCATCCCCTAATGGGAGGTGGTTCAGTTATTTCGAATTAAATTAATTTTAATGGAATGTAGTGTATCCACAAATAATGTGTTAGAATTAGAGAAATTACAGTCTAGGTGAGTTGAAAGTAAATTATCATAAATATAAGCACATTATTCTAACAAATACTAACATATTTATACAGTGGAGCCTCAGTGTTCGAAATTACCAGACCTCGATCAAACAGGAATCTGAACAATTTTGTTCAGAAAAAAAATTGATCGAGTCTTTGAACGTTTTTTCTGGAGTTTGAACGCGCTGACTTGTTAAAAATTCAGTTGTAAAAAACTTTACATGAAAGCCCTGTCTCGAAAGTGCTTTTAAGTGATCTCTGACCCTGACCTAACTCTCAGAGTTAGGTCAGTTCAACATCATCCAGTGTGTGAGGCTGATAATTAAACCCTGGGAAATATTGTTTTGGACTTTCGCTGTTCGAGCACCACCAAGAAACCAGTTAAGTTCAAACACCGGGGTTCTACTGTACTGGGTATATCAGCCTAATGTCGGTCAATACATCTTCCCAGGGGTAAACGAGCAGTGATACTAATGTGAAAATACTGATTATCACCTCAGTCGTTTCCCCACCATTACGAACTAGTGAAGAATTACATCATACAGTAACTATTGTTACCTTGATCACTTTATAGGGTTCGTGGAGTGCTTGTAACAAACTACATACACAAATTAACAACATCGCCACTCTTCTCATATAATCACACATTTTTTTTAGCACTGGTTTTCTGATATTGACTTGCCATTAAAGGTACACAATGCTCAGGTGACTTTCCTCACGGATGTTGATACACGTATTTATATATAATTTATTTACAATATCAAGTCAACAAAAAAATATTCTTTTAGTATATATTGCACAGTTATTAATATTTTCACATTGAAACTTTATCAACATAGTATTTGATGTTGCAACTATTATTAATTGTGAAGAGCGTCTCACCAACCATACCTATTACGTAATTTAAAAAACATATTACATTAATTAATAAACTGATAAAGGGTAATATCAGACATTTGAAGAAGATTAAATAAAGGTTATATGGTAAACACTTTTTTCCACAATTGGTCAGACTGTCAGCTTGAAGGAGAGAAGCCAGTAGGTGTCAGTGTGCGTGTGGGAGAGGTACATGTGAGATAGGTGGGTGGATAGATTATGACAGTGTGGGAGTGATGAAGGTGGATAGCCAGGCTGCATCAATGTGAATGTATGGGAGTTTGGACGTCAGACTACCGCCCTACAGTAATGAATAACCTCGACCATGGAGTTTCCAACTTAAGCAGTGTGTATCTGCATATCAGACTTCCTGAATAATTTAAACTTGGAAAAAAACAGAAAGGAAATCGCATTATTTTTTTATATTTTGCCCGACTTATGAAATGAAATTGGAATCCACCGTGATTTCCGTATTATCCCGAAATTATAGTTCTACGATTTCTAATATAGCCAACAACCGCACCGATTATTTTGTACTGTCACCGTATTGCCCATCTGGGCAAGTGAACAATGCATTTTGCTTCAAATAACCCTGACAAAGTCATGTATATGGAAAGCTCTAGAATAGATCAATATATAGAGAATATATAGACAAGATGTGAAGGTAGGAAATCGATTCTCTGTTCTCCAGGACGAGTGTACTTCAGTGGTTAGTGAGGTTAAAAGTACCACTGACTTCCCTGCTAATCAAGGTAAGAATATTCTGATTGTGGGTGACTCTCAGGTAAGACATATGGACCGTGCTTTCTGTAACAGGGATAGGACGGTCAGACAGAGGGTGTGCCTTCCAGGAGCTGGTGTTAGTGACATAGTCAGCAGGATGGATAATATTATGTCAGGTAATGGGAACAAGCCCATTATCTGTCTTAGTGCTGGTGGAAATGACATTGGGAAGGGCATAAGACAGGAACTACTAGATAAGTACAAGTCAGCCATAGAAGTAGTTAGGTCTAAGGGAGGGATCCCAATCATATGCAGCATCTTGCCTAGAAGGGGAGTGGCAATGAATGGGGTTGGAGTGGTTGCATTAGCCAATTCAATTGAGGGTGTCATTGACGACTTCTCTAGGAATTTAAACTGATAGATTATAGAGGTATGGGTGTTTGTGGGAAACAATCAGGCTGCAGTACTAGTGTTGAAATCAGCAGATATTACCAGGATACCCAAGAGATAAGTTTAAAATAAAATATTCAATATAACGTTGCAAGTAAAGGCAAAGCAATTGTTCAAGAAAAAGAGATAGTAGAGGGCAACGAGTGACTAGCTCCCTTAAGGTTTACTATACAAATAGTAGGAGTCTAAGAAATAAGATAAATGAGCTAAGATTACTTGCAAGTGCAGGTAATATAGATAGTATTGCTATAACAAAGACCTTGTTCAACTTGAAAGATAGAGAAATGCCTTCTGAATACAACATACAGGGTTATAAACTATTCCACACTGATAGGGTCAACAGGAAGGGTGGTAGAGTGCCGATATATGTCAGAGATAATTTAAATTGTTGTGTTTGACAAGTTATAAGATTAGAAACATCGGGCACAGAATCTGTTTGGCTACAGTTACTCGAAGGTCGTGAAAAATTAATTTTGGGTGTGATTTATAGACCCCCAAACCTTGATAGGGAGTGAGGTAGTCTGCTATGGGACGAAATTCATAAGGCGTCTAGATATGAAAATGTTGTGTTAATGAGAGAATTTAACTTTAGACAAATTGATTGGAACAATATGACAGGAAATCTTGAGTCTAGTAACTTTCTTGATACGGTTCAGGATTGCTTTTTAAAACAGTTTGTTACAGAACCAACTAGAGGAAACAACCTGCTTGACTTGGTTCTTGCCAACAAAGAATCACTAGTTAATAATCTTGAGGTTAATGATGAGCTTAGGGAAAGCGATCACAAATCACTTAGTTTAAATATATCATGGAATTACCCAGATAACTGTAGTCAAGTCTCTGTCCCAGATTTCTGCTTGGCAGACTTCATGGGACTGAGAAATTACCTGGATGGGCTAAATTGGGATGACCTGATTATGGATCAGGTAGATGGGGTTGGTTGCCAATATGACGTGTTTCAGAACTTGTGTTCCGAGTAGGGAAATTAGATATAACAAAAATGATCCCAAATGGATAAACAATAGATTAAAACATTTCATTGGTCAAAAGAGAGGCACATATAGGCGTATCAAAAGAGGGGATGGGCATTTAAGAAATCAATATGTTCAATTAAAGAGAGATATAGAAAAAAGGAATAAGAAAAGCAAAAAGGGATTATAAGGCTAAAGTCGCAAGGGATTCGAAGACTAACCCAAAATGGTTCTTTCAGGTTGTATACAGAAGTAAGATTAGGGACAAGATAGGTCCTCTTAAGTAACTCAGGTCAGATCACTGACAGTGATAAGTAAATGAGTGAACTTTTCAATACCTACTTCCTCTCACCATTTACTCAGGAAGGTATTAGCGAAATTCCAGAAATAATAAATTATGTACAACAGAACGATAATAAATATGCACTATTAGGGTTACTAGTGACATGGTCCTCCAGGCAATACTTCAAGAACAGGACACATATGATGTGCGGAGGTACTGAGATACTAGCGAGTCGTTGTACCTTGGAAGAAAATAAGCTCGTAAATGAGCATTGCAGCAGAAGGTAATTAGCTCAGTGGAACATTTAATATTTGAGTAGGTATAAAACGTTTAATGGATTATTGTTGCCCAGGGTATGAGCGGTCAGCTGGCTAGGTTCATCTGAGAGGAGAGTGCATGTTTATCAACACTCACCGAAACACCAATATCGCCTATTGGTTCGCAATGTTTACAAGTTCTTTGATGTTCATCTATCTGGATTACCTTTTCCACTGGTAGAGGAATTCCAGGATGTTGTTTTGCATGATTACTTCACTAAAACTGACAGCTGATTAACTGAAACAAAATCTATAATGAGTGAATCTTCAATGTCGAATAGATTATCGTGGTCGCAGTTCTGAAGTAACTTGATTTACTCTGGAATGTAAGTTTTAGGAATAAATTGCCATGGGTTCCATCCCCACGCTTTCCGTGATTTGGTTTTAGAGTAGGTGGTGCATTGATGTCTTTCAAAGGTCTTCGTTATTTTCTTTCTGTAGCCTCATCCTCTCCTTGAGCACTACCTATCATCCCTGTGCACTTTTAAATAAATCCCGATTCTGTTCAGAATCTATCAAAGTTTCCCTGTGTCTGTAATTATTTCATTTCATCCAGCGCACTGGGAGAGGGTAAACATAACAACAAATTGCAGTTGCTCTATGCAGCAGTGTTGTTAAAGCTTCGAAAGCAGTATCAACAATGTATCTCAATTTATCAGGATTAAGGTGTGCTCTCCATTACTGTCATTTTTAAATTCGTGAACCTATCAGCTGTAGCTGTACTTGTCGAGTGTTTAGGAAACGACAATAAAAGTACAGTTAGGTGAAAAAATGTGCCAGGGACTGACATCAAGCATAATAAATTTTCTAAATGCATTAAGTCCTTTCTAAAATTTTCTCTTATACGTTTAAAGATATATTTTTTTTTCATTTATGTTAATGCAAAAAATAATAATTTTGTACCAAAAGAACATTAGAAAACTAATCTAACCATATTATAAAAAGTGCAATTTAATTTAGCAAAATCCAACTAAAAATATTTTAGATAAGTTTACAATAATTTAAAATTAAACAAACACAACGAAATATATTTGTTTCGTTAGGTTCAGAATGATTTTTCGAAATTATTGCATACACAAACTTTCGCTTGCGTTATTCGGCAATATGAACATTGTTATTTAAGCCAAATTGCAAGTTTTACCTATTCGGCACGACATACACACACACACACACGCACACACACACACACACACACACACACACACACAGTGATGTATAACCCACCACAGAACTGCAGGAGGCCAAGAGAGGAATATGAAGAGAGCAACAGAGCAATGGTGCCAAGAAGTGCTCAATCGAGCAGAGCAAAATTACTGGTTATGGGCGATTTCAACCACAGGGAGATCGATTGGGAAAATCTGGAGCCACATGGGGATCCAGAAACATGGAGAGCCAAGATGATGGATGTGGCACTGGAAAACCTCATGCACCAACATGTCAGGGACACTACCAGAGAGAGGGGAGAGGATGAACCAGCAAGGCAGGACCTCGTGTTCACCCTGAGCAGCTCAGACATTGAGGACATCACATATAAGAGGCCCCTGGGAACCAGTGACCACTTCGTTCTGAGCTTTGAGTACATAGTAGAGTTACAAGTGGAGAGGGCAACAGAAGTTGAAAAGGAAAAGCCAAACTATAAAAGGGAATACTACACATGAATGAGGAACTTCCTGCAGGAGGTTCAGTGGGACAGAGACATGGTAGGAAAGTCAGTAAACAAAATGATGGAATACGTAACAACAAAATGCAAGGAAGCAGAGGAAAGGTTTGTTCCCAAGAGCAACAGAAATAATGGGAAGTCCAGAACGAGCCCTTGGTTTACCCAAAAGGTGCAAGGAGGCAAAGACTAAGTGCTAGAGAATGGAAAAAGTACAAAAGACAAGGAACCCAGGAAAATAAAGAGATTAGTCATAGAGCCAGAAACGAGTATGCACAGATAAGGAGGGAGGCCCAGCGACAGTACGAAAATGACATAGCATCGAAAGTCAAGTCTGACCCGAAACTGCTGTATAGTCACATTAGGAGAAAGACAACAGTCAAAGACCAGGTGATCAGGCTGAGAAAAGAAGGTGGGGGAACTCACAAGAGACGATCAAGAGGTATGTGAGGAGATCAACACGAGATTAAAGGAGGTATTTACAGTGGAGGCGGGCAGGACTCTGGGAAGACAGATCAGAGGAGGACACCAACAAGGAATATTCCAAGTGTTGGACGACAAACACACAACTGAGGAGGAGGTGAAGTTGCTAAGTGACCTTGATACCTCAAAGGCGATGGGACCGGACATCTCCCCGTGATTCCTTAGAGAGGGAGCAGAGATGCTGTGTGTGCCACTATCCACAATCTTCAACACATCCCTTGTAACTGGGCAGCTACCTGAGGTATGGAAGAAGGCAAATGTAGTAGCCATTTTTAAGAAAGGAAACAGAAACGAGGCACTAAACTATAGACCAATGTCACTTACGTGTACAGTGTGTAAAGTCATGGAGAAGATTATCAGGAGGATAATAGTGGAGCACCTGGGACGGAGCAAGATTTTAAACGACAACCAGCACGGGTTCATGGAAGGCAAGTCCTGTGTCACAAACCTTCTGGACTTTTATGGCAAAGTAACAGAAGTAAGACACGAGAGAGAGGGGTAGGTTGATTGCATGTTCTTGGAGTGCGGGAAGGCCTTCGACACAGTTCCCCACAAGAGATTAGTGCAGAATCTCGAGGATCAGGCGTGTATAACAGGAAGGGCACTGCAATAGATCAGAGAATACCTGACAGGGAGGCAACAACGGGTCATGGTACGTGACGAGTATCACAGTGGGCGCCTGTGACGAGCGGGGTCCAACAGAGGTCAGTCCTAGGACCAGTGCTATTCTTGGTATATGTGAATGACATGACGGAAGGGATAGACTCAGAAGTGTCCCTGTTTGCTGATGATGTGAAGTTAATGAGAAGAATTAAATCAGATGAGGATCAGGCAGGACCTCAAAGAGACCTGGACATGCTTTTCACATGGTCCAGGAACTGGCTTCTGGAATTTATCTCAGCCAAATGCAAAATTATCAAGATTGCTGAAGGGCAAAGAAGACCGCAGACAGAGTATAGGCTACGTGGCCAAAGACTGCAAACCTCGCTCAAGAAGAAAGATCTTGGGGTCAGTATAAAACCAAGCACGTCTCCTGAAGCACACATCAACCAGATAACTGCTGCAGCACAATGGGCGACTGGCAAACCTGTGAATAGCGTTCCGATACCTTAATAAGGAATCGTTCAAGACACTGTACACCACTGTACGTCAGGCCCATGCTAGAGTATGCAGCACCAGTTTGGAACCCATACCTGGTCAAGCATGTCAAGAAATTAGAGAAAGTGCAAAGGTTTGCGACAAGGTTAGTTCCAGAGCTGAGGGGAATGTCCTGGAAGAAAGGTTAAGGAAAATCAGCGTTACAACACTGGAGGACAGGAGCGTTAGGGAAGACATGATAATGACATACAAAATACTGCGTGGAATTGACAAGGTGAATAGAGACAGGATGTTCCAGAGAAGGGACACAGAAACAAGGGGTCACAATTGGAAGTTGAAGACTCAGATGAGTCAAAGGGATGTTAGGAAGTATTTCTTCTGCCATTGAGTAGTTAGGAAGTGGAATAATCTAGCAAGTGAAGTAGTGGAGGCAGGAACCATTCATTGCTTTAAGACGAGGTATGATAAAGCTCGTAGAGCAGGAAGAGAGGGGAACCAGTTGTGATCAGTGAAGAGGCGGGGCCAGGAGCAGAGTCTCGACCCCTGCAACCACAATTAGGTGAGTACCATTAGGTGAGTACTACACACACACACACACAAACATATATATATATATATATATATATATATATATATATATATATATATATATATATATATATATATATATATATATATATATATATATATGTCGTGCCGATTAGGTAAAACTTGCATTTTGGCTTAAATAGCAACGCTCATCTTGCCATATAAGACAAGTGAAAATTTGTGTATGCAATAATTTCGCCAAAATCATTCTGAACATAACGAAAAAATATATTTCATTGTGTTTGTTTATTATTAAATTAATATTAACGTATCTAAAATATATTTAGTTGGGTTAGGCTAAATTAAATTGCGCTTGTTGTAATAAGGTTAGGTAGGTTTTCAAAGTTTCTCTTGGTACAAAATTATAAATTCTTACATTAACATAAATGGAAAAATATATCTTTAAACGTATAAGAGAAAATTTTAGAAAGGACTTAATTTTAGATGAGTTCTTGCAAATTGACAGTTTTACCTAATCGGCACGACTATATATATATATATATATATATATATATATATATATATATATATATATATATATATATATATATATATATATATATATATATATGTCGTGCCGATTAGGTAAAACTTGCGATTTTGGCTTAAATAGCAACGCTCACCTTGCCATATAAGACAAGTGAAAATTTGTGTATGCAATAATTTCGCCAAAAATCATTCTGAACATAACGAAAAAAATATATTTAATTGTGTTTGTTTATTATAAAATTAATGTTAACGTATCTAAAATATATTTAGTTGGGTTAGGCTAAATTAAATTGCGATTGTTGTAATAAGGTTAGGTAGGTTTTCAAAGTTTCTATTGGTACAAAATTATAAATTCTTACATTAACTTAAATGAAAAATATATCTTTAAACGTATAAGAGAAAATTTTAGAAAGGACTTAATTTTAGATGAGTTCTTGCTAATTGACCAGTTTTACCTAATCGGCACGATATATATATATATATATATATATATATATATATATATATATATATATATATATATGTCGTGCGATTAGGTAAAACTGTAATTAGCAGAACTCATCTAAAATTAAGTCCTTTCTAAAATTTTCTCTATACGTTAAAGATATATTTTTCATTTATGTTAATGTAAGAATTATAATTTTGTACCGAAAACTCTGAAAACCCCTAACCTTATTACAACAAGCGCAATTTATTTAGCCTAACCAGCTAAATATATTTTAGATACGTTAACATTAATTTAATAATAAACAAACACAATGAAATATATTTTTTCGTTATGTTCAGAATGATTTTGGCGAAATTATTGCATATTTAATTGTGTTTGTTTATTATAAAATTAATGTTAACGTATCTAAAATATATTTAGTTGGGTTAGGCTAAATTAAATTGCGATTGTTGTAATAAGGTTAGGTAGGTTTTCAAAGTTTCTATTGGTACAAAATTATAAATTCTTACATTAACTTAAATGAAAAAAATATATCTTTAAACGTATAAGAAAAATTTTAGAAAGGACTTAATTTTAGATGAGTTCTTGCTAATTGACCAGTTTTACCTAATCGGCACGATATATATATATATATATATATATATATATATATATATATATATATATATATATATATATATATATATATTTTCGTGCCGATTAGGTAAAACTTTCGATTTAGCTTAAATAGCAAGGCTCACCTTGCCATATAAGACAAGTGAAAATTTGTGTATGCAATAATTTCGCCAAAATCATTCTGAACATAACGAAAAAAATATATTTCATTGTGTTTGTTTATTAATAAATTAATGTTACCGTATCTAAAATATATTTAGTTGGGTTAGGCTAAATTAAATTGCTCTTTTTGTAATAAGGTTAGGTAGGTTTTCAAAGTTTCTCTCGGTACAAAATTATAAATTCTTACATTAACATAAATTAAAAAAATATATCTTTAAACGTATAAGAGAAAATTTTAGAAAGGAATTTATTTTAAATGAGTTCTTGCTAATTGACCAGTTTTTCCTAATTGGCACGACATATATATATATACAGTGGACCCTCGCTATTCGAACACTCCAAAACTCACCCTCATTCCAGAATGCTGTTCAAGTGCCGTTACCAAACAAATTTATTCCCATAAGGAATGATGTAAATTGGGTTAGTGCATTTCAGACCCCCAAAAATACACTTATAAAAGCACTTACAAAAATAAATTTACATAAAAGGGTGAGTTTTGGAGTGTTCGAATGCGAGGGTCCACTGATATATATATATATATATATATATATATATATATATATATATATATATATATATATATATATATATATATATATATATATATATATATATATATATATATATATATATATATATATATATATATATATATATGCAAACAGATCACAGTAAACAGGTGATATGAAAATATGCAAGACAACCACTATGAAAAAATAGAGGAATTCTAAGCGCTTTCGTGACTACTCACATTGTCAAGGAACTATAAATGGAAACATGACAAGCAGGCTTGTCATGTCCAAAAAGGGCCAACCAACCCTATTCAACTAAAAATATGTTGGTTCTCCCTTACCATGAAAACTTGGTTGATATGCCTTCCTTTCTTAAGAATTTTAATATCAAAGTTGTATTTAAAAATCTTGATACAGTAAAAAGACTTTTGATAAAAAAATTCCCCCAAAATGCTGACGGATGTGTCTATAAGATTTCCTGTAAAATGTGCGATAAAGTTTATTACGGTCAAACTGGCAAAATTCTTGAACTAAGAATAAAACAACATATATATAACATTAGAACTGGCCAAGATTCTAATGTTCTATTTATTCATGTGAGAGATTTTAACTATCCAATTGATTTTCAAAATGCTGAGAAAGTTGTATCAATCAAATCCATGGTTAAGAGGAATATAGTAGAATCATGTTTCATAAAAAGTAGTTTTGAAAATAATAATTTAATAATAAAATTTGGGAAGAATTTAATGATAAATTGGACTAATCTTAATTCTTGGGAAGAGTTTCTAATCCTTTCTTATGTTCTTCTTCACAGAGTCGTGCGTTGTTACACTACTGTGAGGTGTTGTCTTTGTTAGTATGATGTGACTGTGAGGTGTAGTTGTGCCCCTTTATAACCCTCTTGTCATGTTACCTTTTATAGTTCCTTGATAATGTGAGTAGTCACGAAAGCGCTTGAAATTCTTCTATTTTTTTCATCGTGGTTGTCTTGCATATATATATATATATGTCGTGCCGATTAGGTAAAACTGGTCAATTAGCAAGAACTCATCTAAAATTAAGTAATTTCTAAAATTTTCTCTTATACGTTTAAAGATATATTTTTTTCATTTATGTTAATGTAAGAATTTATAATTTTGTACCAAGAGAAACTTTGAAAACCTACCTAACCTTATTACAACAAGCGCAATTTAATTTAGCCTAAACCAACTAAATATATTTTAGATACGTTAACAATAATTTAATAATAAACAAACACAATGAAATATATTTTTTTCTTTAGGTTCAGAATGATTTTTGCGAAATTATTGCATACACAAATTTTCGCTTGTCTTATATGGCAAGAAGAGCGTTGCTATTTATGCCAAAATCGAAGTTTTACCTAATCGGCACGACTATATATATATATATATATATATATATATATATATATATATATATATATATATATATATATATATATATATATGTCGTGCCGATTAGGTAAAACTCAATTAGCAAGAACTCATCTAAAATTAAGTCCTTTCTAAAATTTTTCTTATACGTTTAAAGATATATTTTTTTCATTTATGTTAATGTAAGAATTTATAATTTTGTACCAAGAGAAACTTTGAAAACCTACCTAACCTTATTACAACAAGCGCAATTTAATTTAGCCTAACCCAACTAAATATATTTTAGATACGTTAACATTAATTTAATAATAAACAAATACAATGAAACATATTTTTCGTTATGTTCAGAATGATTTTGGCGAAATTATTGCATACACAAATTTTCACTTGTCTTATATGGCAAGAAGAGCGTTGCTATTTAAGCCAAAATCGCAAGTTTTACCTAATCGGCACGACATATATATATATATATATATATATATATATATATATATATATATATATATATATATATATATATATATATATATATATATCTAATATATATAATATATATATATATATATATATATATATATATATATATATATATATATATATATATATATATATATATATATATGGGCGCCATATGTGGACAATCGGGCCGGGACAGCACCAGCAAACCACAATAAGATGAAGCTCAAAAAAATGTCCCCTTCCCTAAAGGGCTCAGCTTTGGCTGCACTGACTTTCATGGGAACTGTGTTATAAGAAGACACACACACACACACACACACACACACACACACACACACACACACACACACACACACACACACACACACACACACACATATATGTCGTGCCGATTAGGTAAAACTTGCGATTTTGGCTTAAATAGCAAAGCTCACCTTGCCATATAAGACAAGTGAAAATTTGTGTATGCAATAATTTCGCCAAAATCCTTCTGAACAAAACGAAAAAAATATATTTCATTGTGTTTGTTTATTATTAAATTAATGTTAACGTATCTAAAATATATTTAGTTGGGTTAGGCTAAATTAAATTGCTCTTTTTGTAATAAGGTTAGGTAGGTTTTCAAAGTTTCTCTTGGTACAAAATTATAAATTCTTACATTAATATAAATGAAAAAAATATATCTTTAAACGTATAAGAGAAAATTTTAGAAAGGACTTCATTTTAGATGAGTTCTTGCTAATTGACCAGTTTTACCTAAAGCCTAACCCAACTATATATATTTTAGATACGTTAACATCAATTTAATAATAAACAAACACAATGAAATATACTTTTTTCGTTATGTTCAGAATGATTTTGGCGAAATTATTGCATACACAAATTTTCGCTTGTCTTATATGGCAAATTGAGCGTTGCTATTTAATCCAAAATCACAAGTTTTACCTAATCGGCACGACATATATATATATATATATATATATATATATATATATATATATATATATATATATATATATATATATATATATATATATATATATATATATATATGTATATATATATATAGGAGTGCGGAAGAGCCAGTTGTGAGTGTGGGGAAGTCCGTGAGGCAGTGGGTAAAATGAAAGGGGTAAGGAGGCTGGGATTGATGGGATAAAGATAGACATGTTAAAAGCAGGCGGAGATTTAGTTTTGGAGTGGTTGGTGCTATTATTTAATACATGTATGGAAGAGGGTAAGGTACATAGGGACTGCCAGAGAGCGTGTATTGTTCCTTTGTATAAAGGCAAAGAGGACAAAAGAGAGTGCAAAAATTATAGGGGAATAAGTCTGTTGAGTATACCAGGTAAAGTGTATGGTAGAGTTATTATTTTATATATATATATATATATATATATATATATATATATATATATATATATATATTCTTCTGAGTCCTTTTTAAGTGTTGACAATACATTTCTTGTATATTCTTATGATAGGTACAGGTGTTGTAAGTCTGCTTCTCCTTGTGACTCGTCTACTTGCAATGTCTTAGTGGCACTTTGTTATTAAAGTTCGTTTAAACATACCAGTATATTTTGTGTTAATTCATACCTCCATGAAATGCCGATATTTAATCCTGAATAATATAATGTTTATGAACGGAAACAAAATTCGCGTATCAGGAACTGTTTATGTGTTCTTAATTGTTTGTTATACTTGAAGATATTTACCTGTTTCATGGATATAATATTTTAAAATGTATTTTTACACACCTTATCGAAATGCATTTTATGGCTAGCATGCCACACAGAACCTGCTTTTGGCTTTCAATCACTCTTATCAGTTGACTGACGTCTTTGATGTCATAAACATTGCTCTTAGTAACGTTAAAAATTTAAAATTTAAAATTTTGGTCAATTTGAAGACATAAATGTCAGAATGTGCAGCGATTTCTGCATAGCGGGTAAAACAATTTGAAGTTGGGATTAATCTAGGTTAGTCGAATTCTTACATTATTCACATTTATAGCTTATTGTAATTTTATATACAAAAAGTCTTTGTTTATCATTTAATGAAAAGGCTGACCCTATTTATGTATTTATAACTTCATTAAAAAATTACATGAACCACATATAATTCTGAAAAAACAAAAAGAAAATTTTACGTAGATCTTAAAACAAAACTTCCAGATAGATGATATATTTATTAAGTTACAACTGATTATCCCTTTGCTGAACAGGAAAATATATGAAAAATGTTCTTATCTTAGTAGTTTTTCTCAGGACTTTAATTCGGCTCTCCATCATCAACCTTGTCACGAGGCAGGTGACTGAGCCTCTATATCTGCCTTGTTCATACGGGAGTGTGGAAGACGTATGTTCCTGGGCTAGTTTTGTTGCTTGTTTAGAGACTGGTGTTGGGGAGACAGTCCACACCACACATGTCAGGAGCTTGGTGGGTAAGAGTCGGTCACCTGCACCAGACTTATCACGTGGTGGGTGTGGAAAAACTTATACCTCCAAACTTGTCTTCTTATGAAGTGAGTCTGGAGGATTCATGGCCCTGTACCCACCTTGTCAGAAGGCAGGTGTCGAAGATTAACGTACATGCACCTGTTTTTTAAGGAGGCAGGTGTTGTGAGACACACCCTTCATCATCCTTGTCACAAGTCAGGTCTTGAAGCTTCACACCCCTCATGATTGTTTTTAATTCAAATGAAAAGGTTATGTTGGAAAAATATTTTTGAGCAAGTTCTACAGGGATCTATAACATTATAGGTCATTTAAGATAGGGGCCATAGACATACGTATCAATGGATGTCATCCCAAAAACTAGAATTTAGAAACACTATATGTGTTTGAAATCAATTAACAAGTGCTTTAAAATTATATGAATCCAAGAATCTTTTAGATGTCAGTTTATACAGAACAGTAAAATCATCATTACAAAGCATAGTGCACTCTAAAGAAAATATTCCCACATGTGGCACCGTTTCTTCCACATATGGGGCGCCATATGTGGACAATCGGGCCGGGACAGCACCAGCAAACCACAATAAGATGAAGCTCAAAAAAATGTCCCCTTCCCTACAGGGCTCAGCTTTGGCTGCACTGACTTTCATGGGAACTGTGTTATAAGAAGACACACACACACACACACACACACACACACACACACACACACACACACACACACACACACACACACACACACACACACACATATATGTCGTGCCGATTAGGTAAAACTTGCGATTTTGGCTTAAATAGCAAAGCTCACCTTGCCATATAAGACAAGTGAAAATTTGTGTATGCAATAATTTCGTCAAAATCCTTCTGAACAAAACGAAAAAAATATATTTCATTGTGTTTGTTTATTATTAAATTAATGTTAACGTATCTAAAATATATTTAGTTGGTTAGGCTAAATTAAATTGCTCTTTTGTAATAAGGTTAGGTAGGTTTTCAAAGTTTCTCTTGGTACAAAATTATAAATTCTTACATTAATATAAATGAAAAAATATATCTTTAAACGTATAAGAGAAAATTTTAGAAAGGACTTCATTTTAGATGAGTTCTTGCTAATTGACCAGTTTTACCTAAAGCCTAACCCAACTATATATATTTTAGATACGTTAACATCAATTTAATAATAAACAAACACAATGAAATATACTTTTTCGTTATGTTCAGAATGATTTTGGCGAAATTATTGCATACACAAATTTTCGCTTGTCTTATATGGCAAATTGAGCGTTGCTATTTAATCCAAAATCACAAGTTTTACCTAATCGGCACGACATATATATATATATATATATTATATATATATATATATATATATATATATATATATATATATATATATATATATATATATGTATATATATATATAGGAGTGCGGAAGAGCCAGTTGTGAGTGTGGGGGAAGTCCGTGAGGCAGTGGGTAAAATGAAAGGGGGTAAGGAGGCTGGGATTGATGGGATAAAGATAGACATGTTAAAAGCAGGCGGAGATTTAGTTTTGGAGTGGTTGGTGCTATTATTTAATACATGTATGGAAGAGGGTAAGGTACATAGGGACTGCCAGAGAGCGTGTATTGTTCCTTTGTATAAAGGCAAAGAGGACAAAAGAGAGTGCAAAAATTATAGGGGAATAAGTCTGTTGAGTATACCAGGTAAAGTGTATGGTAGAGTTATTATTGAAAGAGTTAAGAGTAAGACGGAGAGCAGAATAGCAGATGAACAAGGTGGCTTTAGGAAAGGTAGGGGGTGTGTAGACCAAGTGTTTGCAGTAAAACATATAGGTGAACAGTATTTGGATAAGGGTAAAGAGGTTTTTGTGGCATTTATGGATTTGGAAAAGGCGTATGGTAGGGTGGATAGGGGGGGCAATGTGGCAGATGTTGCAGGTGTATGGAATAGGAGGTAGGTTACTGAAAGCATTGAAGAGCTTTTATGAGGATAGTGAGGCTCAGGTTAGAGGTTGTAGGAGAGAGGGAGATTATTTCTTGGTAAAAGTAGGCCTTAGACAGGGATGTGTGATGTCACCGTGGTTGTTCAATATATTTATAGATATGGTTGTAAGAGAAGTGAATGCGAGGGTCTTGGCAAGAGGTGTGGGGTTAAAAGATAATCAAATACAAAGTGGGAGTTGTCACAGTTGCTTTTTGCTGATGACACTGTGCTTTTGGGAGATTCTGAAGAGAAGTTGCAGAGGTTGGTGGATGAATTTGATAAGGTATGTAAAAGAAGAAAATTGAAAGTGAATATAGGAAAGAGTAAGGTGATGAGGATAACAGAAAGATTAGGTGACGAAAAATTGGATATGAGATTGGAGGGAGAGGGTATGGAGGAGGTGAATGTATTCAGATATTTGGGAGTGGACATGTCAGCAAATGGGTCTATGAAGGATGAGGTGAATCATAGAATTGATGAGGGGAAAAGGGTGAGTGGAGCACTTCGAAGTCTGTGGAGACAAAGAACTTTGTCCATGGAAGTTAAGAGGGGAATGTATGAGAGTATAGTTATACCAACACTCTTATATGGGTGTGAAGCATGGGTGATGAATGTTACAACGAGGAGAAGGCTGGAGGCAGTGGAGATGTCATGTCTGAGGTCAATGTGTGGTGTGAATATAATGCAGAGAATTCGGAGTTTGGAAATTAGGAGGAGGTGTGGGATTACCAAAACTATTATTCATAGAGCTGAGGAGGGGTTGTTGAGGTGGTTCGGACATGTAGAGAGAATGGAACGAGACAGAATGACCTCGAGAGTGTATAAATCTGTAGCGGAGGGAAGGCGGGGTAGGGGTCGGCCTAGGGAAGGTTGGAGGGAGGGTGTAAAAGAAGTTTTGTGTGCGAGGGGCTTGGATTTCCAGCAAGCATGCGTGTGCGTATTTGATAGGAGTGAATGGAGACAAATGGTTTTTAATACTTGACGTGCTGTTGGAGTGTGACCAAAGTAACATTTATGAAGGGATTCAGGGAAACCGGCAGGCCGGATTTGAGTCCTGGAGATGGGAAGTACAGTGTCTGCACTCTAAAGGAGGGGTGTTAATGTTGCAGTTTTATAACTGTAGTGTAAAGCACCCCTCTGGCAAGACAGTGATGGAGTGAATGATGATGAAAGTTTTTCTTTTTCGGCCACCCTGCCTTGGTGGGAATCGGCCGATGTGTTAATAAAAAATAATATATATATATATATATATATATATATATATATATATATATATATATATATATATATATATATATATATATATATAATATATATATATATATATATATATATATATATATATATATATATATATATATATATATATATATATATATATATATATATATATAGCAAAAGTAGGAAAGAGTTGCTGAAAGTATTATGATGCGTGTGTTAAGATGCTTCACGCGACTCCAGGGGAAAAAAAAAAGAGAAATTTCGTATCTCTCTGCAATATAAATAAAACTTAAAATGTCTTTGATGAGAAAACTATGGTGGTAGAATTTATAAGTAACGTCAGGTTAAGGAATCATAGCGCCCAGAAACCTGTAAAACCGGTTGTTAGAGTTGAAAATGCTCCTTCAGTTCTATTGAGGGATGTCTCACTATAATATGAGATATTTGTCCTTTACGAGCGGCGTTTCAAAGAATTCGTATATAAAACTTTTTCATCGAATATCCGACGCTCTTCTCTGATTCCCTCATATATCTTGGCTAACGTCTGATAAATGCCCTTCTGATTTGCAGTAATGAAATATTGGAACTCCTGGGGCAATATATCTGTCAGGCAGCCGATACTGATGTGTGTGTGTGTGTGTGTGTGTGTGTGTGTGTGTGTGTGTGTGTGTGTGTGTGTGTCGTGTGGTGTGTGTGTGTGTGTGTGTGTGTGTGTGTGTGTGTGTGTGTACTCACCTATTTTTGGCTGCAGTGGTCGAGACTTAGCTCCTGGCCCCGCCTCTTCACTGACCGCTACTAGGACCTCTCTCTCCCTGTTCCATGAGCTTTATCATACCTCGTCTTAAAGCTATGTATGGTTCCTGCCTCCACTACCTCACTTGCCCAAAAATTCCACTTCCTGACAACTCTGTGACTGAAGAAATACTTCCTGACACCCCTTTGACTCATCTGAGTCTTCAACTTCCAATTGTGACCCTTTGTGTTTGTGTCCCATCTCTGGAACATCCTGTCTCTGTCCACCTTATCTATTCCTCGCAGTATTTTGTATGTCGTTATCATGTCTTCCCCTAACCCTCCTGTCCTCAAGAGTCGACAGGCCCATTTTCCTTAACCTGTCTTCGTAGGACATTCCCTTATCTCTGGAACTAGCCTTGTAGCAAACCTTTGAACTTTCACTAATTTCATGACGTGCTTGACCAGGTGTGGGTTCCAAACTGGAGCTGCATACTCCAGTATGGGCCTGACGTACACAGTGTACAGAGTCTTGAACGATTCCTTACATATGTATTAGAACACTATTCTTAGGTTTGCCAGGCGCCCTTATGCTGCAGCAGTTATCTGGTTGTGTACCTCAGGAGATGTGGTCGGTGTTATAGTCATCCCAGTATTCTTTTCCTTGTGTGAGGTTTGTAGTCTATGGCCCCTTTAGACTGTTCTCTGTCTGTGGTCTTCTTTGACATTCTCCAATCTTCATGACTTTGCACTTGGTGGGTTTGAACTCCAGGAGCCAGTTTCTGTCCAGATTCCTTTCATAAACCTCCACGAGGTTTGTGACTCATGATTTTCCTTCCCTGAAACCGTGCTTTTTGTTGTTTATAAATTTTATCTTTCTAGATGCTCCACCACTCTCCTCCTGACAATCTTATCTATGATTTTGCATACTGTATATGTCAGTGACACAGGTCTGTAGTTTAATGCTTCATGTCTGTCTCCTTTCTTAAAATTTGGGACTATATTTGCACTTTCCCATACTCCAGGTAGTTGCCCAGTTTCAATGGATGTGCTGAAGATTTGTGTTATTGACCCACACAACATCTCTGCTCCCTCCCTAAGGAACCAAGGAGAGATGTTGTCCGGTCCCACTGCCTTTGAGGTATCAAGTTCACATAACAGCTTCTTCACCTCCTTGGTTGTATTTTATCCAGCACCTGTTGTTGCATCTCTTGTTGGTGTACCCCTCTACTCTGACTTCCTGGAGTCCTTCCTGTCTCCACTGTAAATACTTCTTTAAATCTCATGTTGAGCTCCTCGCGTACTTCTTGGTCCTTTCTTGTGAACTCCCCACCTTCCTTCTTCAACCTGATTACCTGGTCATTGACTGTTGTTTTCCTCCTGATGTGGCTATACAACAGCTTCGGGTCAGACTTGACTTTCGATGCTATGTCATTTACATATTGTCACTGAGCCTCCCTTCTTATCTATGCATATTCGTTTCTGGCTCATCAGCTAATCTCTATATTTTTCCTG